>WAAG01009625.1:320-53295 GCA_013390105.1 Tichodroma muraria | reverse complement strand
AAAAAAAAAAAAATTAAAAAGTAACCACTAACCAATCTAAGCAGTAAATTAATTTCATAGCGTAACAACTGTTTTAAGACATCTGTATTGGAATCCTTCTCATAATACAATGAATCCAATAAGAACTAAATGCTTCTGCTTCCTTCTGCTGGTGAAAGTATTCTTTCTTCAGGTTCATAAGCAAGTAAGCAAAGCATGAATATATGGTCAGTAAGAAGAACCAAAGATATCCTTAGATGCATTTACACTTTTTCAGTATATATTTCCCCTTATTTTGTGTTGAGTGCCTTGACACTTGTTAACATGGCTAATGGTTACTGACACATTCATGAACGCCCTTCTGGACAGTGAATTAGGAAAGGGCTGCCATGAATATAAGGTACTGACTTGTAAAGACAGTATCTCACTACTTCTGTAGCTTTAAACCTTGTGCATGAGAAATGAAGTCTTCACAGTACCTTGTAACAGAAAACAGATTGACAAGTATTGTGAACGAATAAAATAAAATCCTTATGACTTGCCACGAAATGTAAATCTATTTCAAATAGATATGTTTCTATATCAAACAGTACAACTAAGTTCAGTTGTACTGTTTCCAGTATAATAGACCAAAAAAAAAAAAGAACTCCCTGAGGCTGGGAACATGCTACCATTCAGAACACAGTAGCTATCATTAATGAAGTGGGGAAAGGTAGAGTGAAAGCCAAACCATGTTCTATGACTCAAGCTTTTGAGTTTTGTAAAAACTCAAACGATACAGGAAATGCCCCAAAGCAGAACACTCTCAATAGAACAGTGTGGCAATTCAGCTTTTCCTCTCAGATGCAGTAATTGCCTGACCCAGATAGACATTTCAAACCTAAGACATATGGTACAGTAAGGCAAAACTTGCATCTCTAAAATCAGCTCAGAATGTCCTGGGCCAAGACTTACCAATCTCTGAGTCAGTTTCAGAAAAAAAACCCTGCTCCCATAAAGTTAACAAGAAAAGCTGAAAATAACACATCTCTGCAAAAAAACAACTCTTAAAATAATACAAACATTAAAAATAAAGAGCAATCACGACAGCACTGGGGATTTCTCATCACTTCCATCTCTGGAAACAAAGACACCATTCTGTTACGCGGAATATCACAGATTTGTGGAAATATATGAGAAACTGAAGTGATTTGTTTAATTGCTTGCCACTTTTAGAAACGTACTGAGAAAAAGCCTGGCAGATAATAAAATCCGGGGCTTTTTCCTAAGTAAAGGTGAGGGAGATAAGCCAGCTGAGCCCAGCAAGTAAACAAACAAAGCTTCAGCAGTTCACTCTGATCTGCCTGCAGCACTGTACCTCGAGCCTTTCTGAAGGCAGCACACATGCACACATGTAGTTCTCAACTCAAACAACTTCAAAACAAGTCTTGGGGCAATCATGTACAATGCACAAGAAGGGCAGACTGCAGGGGAAATTAAAAACAGGAGGGGCAAATTCAAACAAGCTTAAGGTATATAGGAAAACAGAAGCTTTTAGAGTGGCAATGACTTTTGTTCTCTTCCATATTTAGAAGCTGTTTTTTTTTAAACTTTGCTATAGTTATTTAGCATTGTCTAAGTCTGCAGATATTGTTAAGAACTTTCCAACAGTTAAGTGCTCTAATGCAAGGACCAGAATCAAATGTATTTTAACATTTTTCAACCCAGAGTGAAACAGATAAGTAATTCAAGATACTGCTTTGCAGCATGTAACAGCAAACAGAAAAAAATAATACATTGTTGATAACAGGACTAGTTTTCAAATATCACAGGTGGTACTTAAAAAGAGAAGTCAGAAGAATAAGGCAGCGTAGACAACACCAAAAATCTTTGGAGAAGTCTTAAGTTTTAGCATATTTGTATAACTCATTCCTGAAAACTAAGAATCATCATTTCAATTCTCTAAAACTTGTTCCATACCAGGATATTAAGAAATCACTGTATTGTAAAAATTAATATCAACCAAGAAAGTACTACTTGAGATTCTTAGTTTACAGTCAGACGTAACTGCATTCTGTAAATTATTTTTCCCAGAGAAATACTAAGCAACACCATGAAACCAGAAAGCATTAAAAAAAAAATAAATAAAATTCAATGACTTTCAGTTTATAAGATTACAACATGGAAGCATATTAAAGCTTTCAATTAGTGTTTTGCATAAAAGTTATTTCTTCTAAGGAATATAAGTTAAGAAGGTGTAAGTACATATTTTATACAGAATAAGTTCAAACAACTGGAATTAGAGATATTTTCATTGGATTCATTTATTCAAACATAAACACTAGGAACCACTACATGCTTCCAAGGAATAAGGAGTCAACAAGAGTAAACTGAAAAACTTCAATCCCCGCTTCCCCAAACTAAGATTCAACACAGTTTAAAAGTAAAAGCTTCCGCTGTATCCACGTTTAAACAAAAACTGCAGCTCACAGTAATGACCACCATTTATTGGCTATATCATCTTACCTGAAAGACAGCATGGGACCGGGAAGAGGAGGCATTCACATCTGTGGGATGCTGAGTTCTGTTTTTATTTCCATAATCCAACATCTGAAGGATTTCCTCTGCTGATTTAGGCTTTAAGAGAAGAGCACAAGACAAACAAAGGTTTCTTTTCTTTTCCGTCAACTATAGGAATACACTAATTTTAAAATACATTTACATTAACATTCACCTTAAAAAAAAAACAAAAAAAAAACCTTAAAATTTTAGCTACCTAGAAGTAAGAGAAATTTCCTGTTTTGAAATTGAGGCCCTTCAAACAAATATTCTCAGCTAAAAAGCAGTAAGGTATGAAAAGCAAGTATTTAAGCGCAGCAACTTAAATCACAAAATATTTTTAGTAAAGAATTTAAACAAATCTGAGAGATTCTCCATAGTTGGAATCAGTCTCTTTTAAGAATGTCCGGACTAAAGTTAGTATATCATTATTTAATACACTAGTACAAGAAAAGTTTTTTCCTCACAAGACTAAAGGTTTGGGAAGAAGCATGTCCACACAGCTAACCAAACTTAGAATATTGTTTCCTGTCACAGCGGGTAACATACACAAGAAAGCTGCAAGAAAACAGGTCCACAGGAACTGGTTTTCAGATTGGAAAACTAAGTTCTATCACTGACCTTACCAAAGAATTGCTGTGCTGGCCTGGAAAAGTAATTTCACATGGAACTTTTCACACACGGTTATTTACAAACAAAAACAACCTTTAGACTTCACAGCGGTGTGGAACACTCCAAGGTGGTAACGAAGGCAGTGCCAAGATATTTTAGCCAAAAAAGAAATCTTCCAAAATCTTCTGGATGAGCATCAAGCCAATAGTATCCTTTTGATAAGGCCTAAATGCTCCTACATTTGCATTCAATAAGACTAGCATGTTTTTTTCTACAGTGTGTTTCTAACTAATTAATTAGATTTGCAAGTTACTGGTGCTTATAGCCAGAAAAAAGCCCACTAGGAAATGGCCAAATTCCATACAACTCCCAGAACAATGGGAATGTTTCTCAAATATCTCAAGCACATTTTAAGTTTCTATAGATATTTACATACCTGATGCAATGTCAGACCTTGAACTACCACCCCTTGCTGGCCATCTTCACGAACAGCCAGAGGTCCAGAGCTGACCAGCAGATCACGAATCTGTTCATTATAAACCTTTGAATGGGAATTGAGAAGATTTTAATAAAATAACCTCCCATAGTTGACAGAACTATAAAAAATCATAAATAATTTTTAAAATTTTCTTTAATTCATTATTAAAAAAACTATAAATAAAAAGAAAACACCAGCCTTTTCTAATATTCCTTTAAGACAAAGCAGTGAATTCATGTTGTAATTTTTTTTACATTTTTCCTATACTGAGTTTAAAATATCCAATTCACATGATTTCTTTTTAGATTTTAGAAGTAATTCTTTCTAGGAAACGATCTTCGTCCTTTATTGAAAAAAAAATTACCTTTTTTTTTACAGAAACCAGTTTTGCAACAAGCATGACCCCAAAGCATTTATTTTCCTCCACTGTACATCACAATCCATGCTTCAGAAATATTTCTTAGTTCAAACCTACTTCTGGTAAAATTTTTAAATGTCTTATTTCTTGGTCTGTGAAAGCATATGGCAATGCAAACTTTCCCCATCTCCTTCTTCCCCTCCCAAGTACCAACTAGAGTCCATTAGGACTCTGAGGGAGCTACAAAGATAACCATTTCAGTTATCTGAAAGCAGTTATCACTCAGCAGCAGTGCCAGAACACCTGCAAAGACACATCATTCTGCTGTGCTTTTCCACAGAGCTTGTAGGATGCTACTGCGAAGTCCTAAAACATTACCCTGAAATGATATTTCCTTGTACACCTCAACAGATGTTCAGAGGCACATAACTGAACAGCAAGACACACATCATGAACATTCAGTAAATATACTATGTATTTACTGAATAATTATTATTAATAATCATTATGGTTAATTAATAATTATTATTAGCAACTATTAACTGGCTGCTGTTTTGGGGCAACTTCCTGTAAAACAGTAACAGGTGCCTAGGAACACCAAGTTTGCAGAGCACAATAGTTCCACTCCTATAAGGACACGTTTTGTCAAGCCCCAGAAAGGACCAGAGGAAAGCAAAACCAGCTTGTCTTTATTTATAAAATACGACTCACTAAAAGCAACATACCAAGCACAGGAACTCACCTCTAAATAAGAGACAGCAACATCACATATTTTATCTTCTTTTATTTGATCCATGCGTTTATAAAGGGTCATCATAGTTAAATACATGACTCCAGGGTCTTCAGGAGAACCTAACATTGTATGAGTCTTTCCAGCTCCTGTTGCACCGTATGCAAGCACTGAATTTTCCCCCCAAAAAAACAACAAAGCAAAAATATGTAATTTATTTGTAAGCTAATCAGGAAGAGAAAGGTCAAATGAACATTCAGAGACCTCTGCCATTCTGCACAACTGTTTCATAAATAGATCAAGTTTCTTTCTTAGGCTTTACCTTTCACATCTATAATTAGGGAAAGATTATAATTTCGTTGTTTCAAAATAACATTTTTGAGTTTTCAGTTCACAATTCATTTACTAATATGTTACATGAAAACATTATTTACTTACTCTCATAACCCTAGGCCATCAACTTAGTGCTGATAGGCATTTCATTCCCTCACCACATTCCAGTAGCCAATTAAAAAACCCAGGATCCTGAAGAGCTGATAAAGCAGGTTACCACACACTCAGTGACACACCTGCTTCTGCTTCAATAACTCCAGAGGACTCCCATTAGCACATACGTTTCTGATAAAACTCCCAAGTCTATTACAACCTCAATAAAAACTTATTTTTAAAATAGAGTAGAGCTAGCCTAATTTCCATATGCTAAAATGTCAGCCTTTCATAGAAATAAAACATTGTGGCTTAATTTATAGCTATCTCAGGCTTTTTTAATGCCTCTGCAGCTATTGGACAGAAACTTTGAGAAATTCAGTAAAGTTTTTTAATTAAAGAAAATAAAAGCAAAGTTACCTGTACAATTATATCCATTTAGTAAGCCATCAATTAGACTTTTGGTAGTATGCTCAAAAACATCCAGCTGGGATGAACTATCATCAAAAATGGCATCAAACATAAATTTAAGATCTTTCCTTTGTCTTTTGTTAATATCCCTGTGGGTCACTCTCTTCCTGTTAAAGAAGCTAACTTCTTCCTCCTTTGGATCAAAGACCAATACATGCTGGTCAATAACACGGACAACCCTGCTAAAGCTGCCGTGTTTTTCCTTCTGGGTCTCTGGACGGACGCGAACTACCACTTTCACATGGCTGCAGACATCTTCTTCCTTAGCAGGAGTCATCCCTTCCGCTCCCCAGCTTCGCTTCCCAACAGCTGAACCTTTTCTGCAATTGACAAGACAGGTTTTAATTGCAGCACAACGCCTTTCACTCTTTCAAACAGCTCCCACGTTTGATCAGGCGCCCGCGCAGGGTCCTCGTCCATGGGCTGGCCAGTGGCAGCGGGGCTTCGGCAAACCCCGTAACCGGCCTCAAAGGATGACTTAATTCAGCACAGCTCTCACAAGGCCAACCAGCACTTCCCCAGTGAACTCTTAAGTTTATTTCAGAATTTAAACTACTAAATGACCTACAGGCTTTCCTTTATAACAGGTCAAGCTTTCGGATGAGATACCACGTTTCTGTAGACTGAAGCGAGCAGTATTTTTGTTCTTCAGCAGAAAGAGGAGCTGGCTACGTTGCTCTCCCTGGGTTATTGATAAAGTCACGTTGCACGTAGATTTAAAGAGAGTTAAAGCGGGATTTACGTTAACGTGCCTCGCACGGGACGAAGTAACCGATACCAAAATGGAATTCCCTTTACACAGCCCGTTTTTGTTGTTAACAGTGGGTTGTTCCTTCGCCCGTAAAGGGGTACACGGCAAAGACTACCAGCGACGCTTTCGCCGCTCCAGGGCCAGCTCGCCCTCTCTCAGCCGAGCCGCCCGCGGACCCGCCCGGCCCTGGGCCCTCTCCTCACCTCTGCGCGGACAGCCCTTCCCCGGGGCGCGCCTCCAGGCTCGGCCCTACGGCCACAGAATTGCCGCCGCAGAGACGCCTGCCCCGGCACTGCCCCGGCACTGCCCCGGCACTGCCCCGGCACTGCCCCGGCACTGCCCCGGCACTGCCCCGCCGAGCCGAGCCCCCGCCCGGTGTCCCCGCGCTCACCGCGGCCGCACCAACCGCCATCCACCGGCCGCCGAATTCAAACACAAGCACGCCGCCCTCCTCGCCTCCTCATTGGCTGTCGCCCGTGACGTCAGCGGAGCGACGGCGCCAGCGGTAAGTGCGTGGGGCCGGGCGCGCGGGGCCTGCGGGGAGACCGGGACGGGCGAGAGGCGCTCAGGGCGGGCGTTCAAGAAGGGCGCTCAGGGCGGGCACGCCCGGGGCTGGCGGGCAAGCGGGCGACCTGTGGCTCCGGGTGTCTTGCCAGCCCGGCTCGGGCGGGGACAGCCCCCAGCTTCCTCCTCCCGGGCCTGGCGCGGACCGGAGTGCGGGCTGCTGAGGCTTCTCGGGTCACCCCTGAGCAAAAGCGTCGGGCGGTGGAATTTTTGTCCTCGCTGTTTTTCCTTTGCGTTTTAGTGCGAGACCCGATCTCGAGGCGGCAGCCTGCAATTGTGCCCGAACGCCGTTTAGGCGTGCGCGGTTCCGACATAGGCTTCCTGCTGACTTCCAAGAAAAAGAGCTCCAGCTGTGTAGAACGAGGGTGGTTGTAAGCAGAGCGTGTGTGCGTGTCCCTCGTGTTAAGCGCCCGTCTCGGGCTCGTTCCAGTGCGGGTCGGTGTGAGCAGGGTGATGGCACACGCTGTTGGTGCTGTAACCTCAGCCAGCTGCTCCTCCCTCACCACTGGGGCTGGGGAGAGGAGGGGGGAGCGTTAAAGGGTGGAAAACTCGGGGGCTGAGATAAAGAGGATTAATGGGTAAATCAAAAGCTGTGCAGACAAGCAGAGCAAAACAACGAATTGGTTCGCTGCTGCCCATGGGCAGGCAGGAGTTCAGCCATCACCAAGGAGAGCAGGGCCCCATCGCAGGTAAATGGGTGCTTGGGAAAACAAATGCCATCACTCTAAACGTCCTTTCCCTGCACTTTCTTCATTGGGCATGATGTAATTTGTTCTGGAATATCCCTTCAGTGCATTTCGATTACCTGCCCTAGGTGTGGCTCCTCCCTGCTGTGTTCAGCAAAAATCCAAAACACAGCCCTATCTTAGCCTCTGTAAAAACAATTAACTGCACCCCAGACAGAGCCAGCACAGCATACCATGGTAGTATATGTGTTTTCTGTGGACGCAATATGGGTTGTTAGAAAATCTCGCATCTGTGTGGCTATTCAAAGTTAGAGTGATACGCCCAGTTGAAGCCTAAATTATCAGGAGAGTAACTTTCTCAGCATGCTCTTATGCAGGCAAGATATTGGTAACCTCTGGCACGGTAAGTGCTAGAAGAGCATGTATTAAAATCTGATAGTGGAAAGAATCTGCTTATTGCTTGAACATGATTATTTGTAGATTATCTTGTTCTGAAAATATTTTGCTGACGTGACTGTCTATTTCTATAGATATTGTATCTATAAAGCTGCCCGATTTGGAATGTGTATGGCTTTGCCTATAGCATTTCTGCTTTGTTATTTAAACAAATACACTATTTCAGATATTTGTTTGGAAGTAATTCTCAACATCTACTGCTCTTCTAGGTTGATCAACTCCAAAATGTTTTCTCGAAATCTGTGCCAAGTTTGCAGATGTTTGTTTCTGCATAACTTGAAACTGAATTCAGTAAATGTGGCTGGTTTGGCCAGAAGGATCCATTCTTCATCAGAAAAGCTTTCTGACTCTGAGTCAAAGGAACAAACTGTCCAGAAATGTGAAACTGAAGAGTTTCCTCAAAGTACAGAAAACGGTAATTTTGGAAGATTGCACACACCGGTGATGCTGGAGGAGGTTGTTAATTGTTTATCCCCTCAGCCAGGTGAGGTGAGTTCAATGATTAATTCACATTTGTGAGCCATAAACAGTCCAGCAGAAAAATCTGTGGAGTGTAGGGATAACTTTTGTTTAGAGGAATAAAGGGATGGTCTTAAACAATCAGTTGTACCTTTTAAAGGTTCTAAATTGTTTTGAATTTCAAATTAAGACTCTCTATTCAAATTAATAAAATTCTGGTGTCTGTGTGCCTGAATCCCCACGTAGGTGGTATTTATTAAAGCTGTCGTATTTGACTATTTTGTTGCTTTTGTGCTTGTCTCTCTGAATTGCACCTGTGTATTCTTAAGGTTATGTTAATTACTCACAGTGGTGGGGAGTTCTCGTGTGGTTATCTCACCAGTTTTTGAAGAGCCCTCTTGTGTAAGGGGTAGTAAGTATGTAGGTTGTAAATTGTTTCGCCTCATCAGCATGGAACTAGTTCAAGCCTTCTTATTTGTGCATGGTGCTGTAAGCAGTTTGCTTTTGGTACCTGGGGTGGTTCAGGCCTCTGCAGTGCTGCATTGATGGACTGCACTGCACATATAGCCCAAGTGTATGGTTACACAGGGCCTTGGAAAAATGGTACTCAGTGGAATGGGTTTTGTCTCTGTGGTCTTAGTATTAATTGGAAAGGATTTTTTAAATAATGTAAATTCTTAAATGATGTTCACATTTCAGATACTTTCATCTGTGATTTTAGTGCTTATGTTAGCTTCCTAGAATCTTACTAATTTAGGCTTATCAATGTGTAGTTTTACAACAAAGACTGAAACAATAGGTAAAGAGGTAGAAAGGTCAAAGTGTGTGTATGTTTTTGTGTTTATTTGAAAAGAGCGTGGTCCAACAGTGATATAGCAAGTTTAAGGTGATTTAGTGATCAAAAATTTGCAGTCAAATCTTTTTGTGTTGCCTTGTGTATTATTTTAAGTCTTTGAAGAAGCAGTGAAAATGCAAACAGTGTTGGTACACATTAGCATATCCATTGTTCTTGCATACATTCTACCGCTGAAGATACCTAAATTAGAGAAGTACATAGGGAACTTTGAGTTCAGATTTCATTCTGATGTCAGAACTATGATGACATTTTCACACATTAGATGAACATATAAACTGTGATACACTGTGTGAAGTATTTTTTCCAGTTGTGTAAGTTTTTACGTAGGTAAGAGCCTGATGAAGTCAGTGTTCATTAAACTCTCTCTGTTGATGTAGAAAACCTTACTTGGCAGCAGAACTTGTGAAAGAAACTATTCAAGGTTATGAACTGTGGAGAGTGACTATTACTGCCCCTGAAGACTTCTTCTAATTTAAATATTTATGGCTGTAAAATAGCTTATTATTGGGGTGGGATATTTTCAGGTCTGTGTATACATGGTTTTTGAGATTCCTAAGCTAGTAGGGAACCATTAATGACTGCTGTAAGAGAGCCCCCCAGTATGTTTACCTCAAACAGAAGCATTTATAATACTGCTAACCTGTTCAGCATGACTGAAACTGGAAACTGTTCAGCACTTCCGTTTTTCTTTTTCTATATGTACTCACAGCACTTTCTGAAGCCTTGACAAATAAGTAGTGTGCAAAAGAATGTGATGTGTCAACTGAGTTTTGCTAATGTAAGTGAAATTTTGAACACAGGTTGAGACAATTTCTCACTAACCTGAGTGCTGGTAATCAGTTTGTATTAGCATGGATGTTAACTGGGAGTGTAATATAAATTTACATTTTTAAGATTGTAGTCATGACAGGAAGTCTATAAACACTTTATTTTGTGGGCAGGAAAGGTAGTGCTCTGATCTTGTATTTAGCTTTCCTGCTTTATTCTCTCCTACGCACATAAAGATTTCCTTTACTCGGCTTTAATAGAGCTATATTCTTTATTATAAAATAGCTGATTTGGGCCTCTCTTTCTTCTTGTGTCCTAAGATGAGGAGTTACTAATACGAAAAAAATCTAATTAGAAAGATGATGTTCTCCCTATAGTTATGGTCACTGAATGGGATTTTCATTTTACTTGTAGAAGTTCTTACGAAAATAAATGTTACTTAAGAGTGAGTCACCGCTGAGATAAAGATGTTAGTGCCCTCCCACTGAATATTCTTGACTGCCTCCTTTGGGGAATCTGTTTGTCAGGAATTTGAGCAATAATACCTCCATTTATCTTTGAATCTTCTTTTATTGCCTTGTTTTGCAAAGTCCCTGTAGTAGTCCTGTCTTGGAAGCAAAGACTACAAATTAGTTTGTACCTATCTACCTCCCTTCTCAATGAAAAGTCTGTTGCATTATGTCCACACATAAGTAATTTCCCCTTTAAGTTTACTGTATTGATTACACCACATTTTAATCTTCTCAGTCCAAGATACTGTTTGCAAATACCTGGCCAATGTTTTTGCAGTTGTCTGGACAACTCTGTTCTCTTAAAGAGCCAAACATATTTTGAATCAATGTTTGGATATCCAGAAGCATGTTTCCCCAGTTTTCAGCCTACTTTTTCCTCTTTTTTTCCTTTGCAGTGGTCACTTGTCTTATAACTAGAGATGTGGATCTTTTCCACATACTGTGGCTATTATATGGAGTAAAAGAATTTCAATAGCAGTGAGTTCTAGTATGAATGCCAGCGGATGAAACTCCGAAATTTTAACTGTTCTTGTGAGAATCTTACAGGTTTTTGAGTTGCAAAGCTCTAGGAAATGATAGTGCTCCAGCACCAACAAATACTTCTATATAAAATATTTAAACTCCAACTAGAAGAAAAAAAAATATTATGCCCTACTCAGGTTATATGGGGAAGCCTGTAATCTGATGACATCTATGGTTTTACGTGATTGATTTTATCTGTGGTTGAGTATGATCTGGAAGAGACTATAATGGAGATAGTAGTATAAGCTCTGCNTATTTTTTCTTTTAGTATCTTTCTAGTAAATTAAATGGTAGGTGGTCAAACTTGAGGTGAGAAATAATGAATGAGACCTTTCCATTTTCTCCAGTGTTTAAGTGGTTCATCAGAAGCAGTTAATAGCAGATGATTTTTTTACCCCATTATGTTAATTTGTGTAAAAAAAAAAAAAGGCAGTTAGTTTTCCCCTAAGAGATCTTGTCTGACATCACCTTGAGTTAGCTGGGACTTACTGTGGCTCTTTCCCTTTTGATTCTCCATAATGTTATTCAGGTTATTTTTGCTACTTGGCCTTCATTGGAGGAGGTATCCTCTTTGTCTTGGAAATCATGTGCTATACTTAGTTTCTAGAATGAGACAAGTATTTCCTGAAAACATGCAGCTTTGCTCTGAGTTTTCCTTTCACTCTTTCAGGTGCATACTTCTTTGTTTCCACTATTTTCACACATCCAAACATCAAATGATTCTTTTTCAGGAGGAGTGTGAGCCTGGACTTGTAAAATAACAGGAAGGAAGTATTAGACATTGCTGGCAATCAGACATTGTTTTGCTGTGAGTGAAGTGCTGCTTGAGCTCTGGAGTTCAGGTTTGAAGACAGTGGCTTTTCGGCTCCTGAGGTTCTGTTGCTGCTGGTGGATGTTGATCCAGAGCACGGTTGTTCCCTTCTTTTTCTGCAGAGCTAGTTACTCAAGGAGTAGGTGACACTTGAAGGGAGCTGAGGTGGACTGCTGGTGTGAGAAAGCAGAGTCAGTTCTGAAATTCTTGTCTTAGTTTCTGTGTATTCTTGTCCATACATCAGTATTCTCTTTCTGCCTTGCACCGAGTATAAATGCCTTAAGGCAAAAATAACCTTTCTCTGTACAGCACCCTGCAGAGGGGACTTCTGTTTTGTGACAAATGTTTCCAAGTATTGTGGTATATAAATAGTTACATGTCTGTGCTGGTGACCAGGGTTCTTATCATACTACCTCCAAAGCCATCTGCAAATCATTTGTAACTGGAATGGCCTGCTTATATCCAGAGGTTGTCAAAAGTGAAGTTTTCTGAAGGGTGTCCAAAATAAAGAGGAATTGAAAAGGGATCTGGAAAATTTAATTCTGTGTTCTCAAGTTGTATGAGTTTTTTTGTAAAACGCAGCAAAAATATCAAGTTTGGAGGGAATATTAGTTGCATGATGAGATGAATGATGAAATGCTTGTTTTGGAAAAGCACTACACACACTTGGACATAGTAAAAGTTTTTATCATTTTAGCCTGTTTTTTTACTGGACTTGTAAAATGAATCAAGTGACATAAAGCAAACAATTTGCATAATATTCTTTATTGTAGAAACAACTATTTTTTTTTTTCATGAGAAGCATGCTGAAAATATCTTTCCATATGCAAATTTTATGGCTAATTTTTCTCTGTCAGCAGCACAGTGAGCTTTGTAGTGATTGTTGTAAAAAAAGAAAGAGAGATACAGAAACTCGTAAGAGTCAATAAATTAATATAGAGTGATTCTGAAAATACTCTGGGAATTACAGAACACGCTTTTTTTCCCATGGTACTGGAGTGTCACTAGGGCATACTGGGAGTTGTTTCAGTTGAGCATGTGGTTCCTGTGTATTTTTTGTCTCTCATCTTGCCTGATGTCCTGGCTGCACATATTGTTAGATTTACAGAGGAGGCTAGCCAGGCTTCAGATCACAGCTGTGTGTGGAAGCGTGTAATAAAGTGTGCATCGAATGTGTATATATGCAAAGTATATTTATTTTTGGATGTATCTACTAGGAAACTAGTTAAATGGATCCTCATCAGATAGCACTGTTTAAAATACTTGGCTAAAATCATACTTTAAGAAGGATGTTTTTAGTGAAGTTAGCATTTGAAGTTAGTGCATGAAAATGGAAAACATTTTCAAAACGGTCTTGACTAAGATATGCGAAAGATAGTACTTCAAGTATTCATTATTATTTTAAATAATATTGTCTGGTTTTACAGTGGTAGTGTATACATGCAGATTTGGAAAAAGCCCCATTTGCTTATGTTCCTTGACTTACAACCAATTGCTCGCTGCTGTGACATGCAGTTGAAATAAAATGTAGTAAGGTAGAAGGAGTATCATTTAACAGTGTAACGCCTACAAGATGTCCTACGCGTTTTACAGTATCTGTATCTGTGTGAGTTCCATCACAAGATGAGAGAGGAAAGAAGGGGACTGGGAAGAAAACAGGACAAGAGATGATATCCATGAACAGCTTGCCAGTTGAGGAGACAGAGAAAGTCATGCTCTTCAGTTGTCTCCTTGTTTTGCTGACTTCTGTAGTGGGCCCTCCAAAGATACAGGGATCTTAAATTCCATATTGACAGATGACTTAAAACACATGTGATTTATTTGAGAGCACTGCATAACTGTTCTCTGTTTTGAAGCTGGTACTGCTGAGTGATTAGACTGTGGTACCAGGAAATGAAAAATATCTGTGGATTTGGATCTGAATGATGGCAGGATATGAATGAGGCATGGTAAAGAAGTCTCTTCAGATTTTACATTTTTTATCCTTCAAGAACTAGGTCTTCAGAGAGAAAATAACCAGAATACTTGTGTGGGAGGAAGAGTAAGTTGTTGGCTACAGCTGCACAGGTAAGAATCTTCAGGTTGTGGTTCTCGCCCATCTGCCTGACCACCTCATCTTCCCACCTGCGTCATGGCTCTCTGAAGGCACATCTAAACAAGGGCAAGACCTCTCACCAGCTTTGTTCTGCATCTTTCTCTACTGCAGTAGGGGAAGGAAAGCCTGCAGCTGCTATATCCAAGGAGACCAGCAAGGGAACAGGGTCTGCCTACTGAAAACGGCTCTGCAGATGTGCAGATTTTGTTTTATGGTGATACTGGGTTAGTTTGCTGTTACTGTTCTATCACATAACAAATGATAGCGCTTCAGGAGACTATTTAAGATGCTGTGTTATAATAAAGCAAGATTCAGTGCTTTCGGGTGACTCAGCTTGTAGTGACGCTGTATATGCTCTCCTTTTCTGTTGTGACAGCATTAGTCTTTGCACCTCTTGGGGAAAACTAATAAAATTCACCAGAAAGTAATCTAAGCCCTTTAAATTTTAACTTGAGTGAGCCTGTGTTCTCAGAAAGGGTGATAATTAATATATGTAGCTACTCATTTCCTCCTCATCTAGTACTCTGTGTCTTTAGTCAGCCTTTTGGCTAAGCTTTCTTATTAAATATTTGAGTTTGAGTTTGCAAACAGAAATGCAGGCTTTTTTCTATCACACAAAATATTACTAGCAATTGAAGATCCCTGTTGGAGTATTGGAGGTATCTGCAGGTTTTGTTTTCTTATTTTGTGTTTTATACTCTCAGGGTAAAGAGATGATTAAAAGGTTAAGCTACTAAATTTGTTGTTTAAAGAGGTATCTGAAGTCATGCAAACGTATGGTCTGATTTTTTTTTTAAAATATTTTTTCTTTTTCCCAAGCTTTCTGAGCATGTTACCTTCGTTCCAATGATGTTTGCTGATGCTCAGTGTCTTTGAACACAGTTTGAGCCAATTACACTTGGAAAATACTTTTCTAATAGTTGTGTTTTAATAAATTACAAATTCTTCTGTTTTAATAATGTCACTGAAATGAATATTGTTTCAGGCTCACTCTATATGAAAATGGTATTATTTAATGTCAAATTGCTGTAGGAACTTGGTAGCCAAGGCTTATTAAAAACGTCCATGGCTTTTTTGGTTTTGGCTAACCATTAATAATAAAGAATTAGATTTTTACTTGAGCCTTTGTAAAATTTGCATTGCATCTTAAATATCTCCTCAGTTATAATTGGGGAAAGAAGTTTCTTCTGAGGTAGCAGAGGAAGTCAGCTTTTTCTTTTTAAGTCTGATGATTAGCTGAAGTCATTCAGACGCTGAAATTTTAATTTCCTATGGAAATGTTAATAATGGTGTCTTTGAGTCACAATGTCATTAAATCTAATTCCAGACAACATTACTCTTAGGGAAATGAGTGAAGTAAATAATGCATACCGAAGCAAGGCCTGCCGGTGCTGTCTGGAAGCGGGTGACGGCGGCAGGTGGTGGCTTTGGTTTTCCTGCTCCCTCTGGAGCAGGAGTGGCGGGGCAGTGGCTCCTCTGCGCGCTCTTGCCCGGCGGGCCTTGCTGCCGGGCGCCTCTGGGGCGGGTGAAGGCGCCTTGGCCGCGGGATCTGCCCTTGCTCCAGTGGATGCCAGTGGCTTGCCAGTTTGGTTTGCCAGTGGCTTGCCAGTTTGGTTTGCCAGTGGCTGGGCTTCCGCCAGGCTTTGGGACGGGCCTGCGGCTGGGACTGGGGAGGACGAGGGTCGTGTGCCTTGAGAGGAGGCGTAGATGTCTTCAGGTGATGTATCCCAGTGTGCTCTGTGGAATCGAGAGCACGGATTAAGGTATGAGGCTTTAGAGCGTAAGCGAGGAGTGCCAAACAAGGCAAAGCTGAGGTAAAATGCCTTTTTATATGTTTTCGTACAAAACCCGACCATTTTTGTTCGTATGTTGTTTCATATTTAGCTGTAATCAGGAAATCAAACCCTTGTGAAGAAAATGCATTGGAAATTATTTTGAGGCATGAAATGATTATGATTGATGTTCAAAATATGTTCGTAGCAATCTTTTTTTCTCTTCTATGTGAAATGATGAAGAGATGGTTGATAGTGCCAGTTACTGAGGTTCTTGGATACACAAACTTAGAGATTTTACAGATATTTCAGCTGTATACTGGTATAATTTAGTAGCATCCTCTTGGTGTACCAGTGCAATGAATGTGAAAAATGGGAAATAATGGTTGCATTTCATTGGATTGTTGAATAGACCAGTACTGGAAAATCATTTTATATGGTACTTAATAAGTGATCCGAAAAGGTTGTTTTCCTACAAAATGCCAACTATTAATTTATATTCTCTATGTGATGTAGAATGTTAGGCTTGGTGTGTAAACAACTTTTTTATCATTTCATATTCTGTCAAAAGTCTTTTTGGAGAAAATTACTCCAGTTATGTTTTACCTATCAGTCCTTATTTTTTTAAATTAAAAGTGATAACTTTTTACGTAGATGAAAGACATGTGCTGTGTAGAACTGATAGGAGATATCTTTTGCTTGCAACCAACATTCTTCTTTTCTATGTACTTAATTTTCCCTTTCCCTTTCCCTTTCCCTTTCCCTTTCCCTTTCCCTTTCCCTTTCCCTTTCCCTTTCCCTTTCCCTTTCCCTTTCCCTTTCCCTTTCCCTTTCCCTTTCCCTTTCCCTTTCCCTTTCCCTTTCCCTTTCCCTTTCCCTTTCCCTTTCCCTTTCCCTTTCCCTTTCCCTTTCCCTTTCCCTTTCCCTTTCCCTTTCCCTTTCCCACCAGAAAATAAACAGGCTTTATGGTGTCATATATGACCATATATTACCATTAGCAAAACTATGGAACTGCAAATTTTCACTTTTTTGGTCAACTTTATTTTCTGTCAGGTCATGTGATCCTGCATAATATAATACCTTTTAATCCCCTTGTACTATTTTCACTGACTAGTTCAGCTCTTGTATACTTGAGCAAGTTTTGGATGGGAATTATGCCTGTGTAGATCAGTGGCTGCTCACAATTTTCATAGTGGTGTCATCAGTAGTGTCTTACTGGTACTGGGTCTATAGATTTGTATAAAGCTTGTTTACCTTGTATAGGTTTAAATAATTTTCAGGTTTACTGCCAGGAAACCTGCAGTGAAGCTTTGCTCTACAGGGTAACCTTAACCACTTCTTGCCACAGATGATGTTTTTATTTGCCGGAAGTTCCTTTTTTATTCTTTTTTATTCTTTTTATTGTTAAGTAGTTTTTTGTTACAACACGGCAGTATTTTGTTACTGATTGACATTAAGATGGCATCAGAACATGCAGTTATAAGTCACCTTGCATTTTTAGAGTTCTTATAGAAGGAACAGAATGCAGATGAAAATAGCTATGCTATATTCCCATCCTGAGAAGTTGCAAAGTGTCTGTGGACCTTGTGTGATTCACTGGATTTGCAGTATTATTTTCCCTTCTGTGAGGCAGTGATTTTGAAAAGATGATTAAAAATCAAAATTAAAACCAGCTATGTCTGATTTATTTTGCAGAACTTATTTGCAAAATATTTTGAATTCTCATAAGAGAAAGCAAAGGTTATTAGCATGCTAAAGGCTAAATATTGCTTCTTACTGAATTTAAATAAAATAGTCTAAATATGCAAGAATATCTTGGTCTTCTTGACCTCTTGTTTTCTTAATTCCATGGTAGTTTTTCTTATTTGCATGTGAATAGCAGCAGAGTGTATGTTTTAATAATATTTTCTTCTGAGACTTTGAGTGTGTGTGTAGTTTCTTAGTTTGTTTAGAAAAACAGTAGAACTCTTCCAGCATGTCTCTAAAAGTACATTTCTCTGCTAACAAATCTTCGTTGCTATCTCCACAAACAACTTACATATCATGTCTCATGATGTCAATGGTTTTTAACAATCTGGTTTATTTAATGTAATTTTAAAGTCCCCACCTGTTGTCAGACATATAAAACAAGTATACTGTTTTAATTCTTGTATATTTAATGGGAATTGAGGACAAATTCTTGGGTTGTTAATGCAAAAATTAAAATACAAACCTTTCTCTACATGGTTGATCTGTGCATACATTAGGTAGGACATAGTGGTAGGTACAAGAAATAATTTTGAGGTAAATTGGGAAGATACAGTATACTTACCCATTTTAAGTCACATCTTGAGTCAACCAAGGAAACTGCTTAGAATGGAGAAATGTAATGGAAATTTGTAGATACATGATTTAGACTTGATCAGGGGTAGGCAGGCTTTAAGATTTAGTTTGAAGTCCTTGTTAAATGGCTTTGAGAAACTGCAGATATTTCAGCTTCCATGATTTATATTCATTCAATGAAGCTGACTTGTGGCAGAGCAAAAGAGGAGAAAATTTCAAGGAAACTTTGTTTTTTCCCGGTGGAGATTGAAATGCTAACAAGGAGAAAAAAGATCTCCAGTTGCTAGATCTGCTAAATAAAATATTTTTGCTATAGCAAAAGTAGTTCTAGATTTAGAGTAGTTCTAGAACATGATCTGATTAAATAGTTTAAGTTTTGGTAGATGCTGGTATCTAAACCCAGCACTATTGCAAGTTTGGAAGTGAGCGTGCATAGTGTATATTTTGTTTGAAGAGAGGACTTCCCTCTTTTTTTGATGAGGAATTTTTTACGTGGGTGTTTGTTCAGCAGGATTGAATGCTGACCTCTGCTGGCATTGGATTTATAAGCAAACTGTTACCTAGGGATGCTATTAAAACAAGAAAATGACCTTGGGACATGATCTGGAGTAAAACCTGCTGGCCTTTGTGCAGGGGCCCGGACAAAATGATGGTTCTGTCCTTTGAGCATCTCCTTCCACTGGCCTGTTGTGGTAGATACAGTCAGACAGTGCTGGGGAAATAAACTAGATACTTTGTTTATGGACTTGTCTTACATGCTGTTTACTATTCGAACTCTGCTTTGAATTTAGATTTTTATCTCTTGAATTATATCCTTACAACCTTTGCATCATTCACAGATTATAGATTAATTAATTCAAATTCATTACACAGAATTTATGTTTACAGCTCTCTTATAAAGCAGCACAGTAGTATTGCTTCTACTTCACAGAATTTAGAGGCAGCAATACTGAAATTCTGCTTTGGGTGCCCAAGCAGAAATGCCTATTTCCTGTTTGCTCAAAGAGGTTGGTGTTTTGGTTTTGAGCTTTTTTTGATGTCCCATTGGAGGGACATCCATGTGCCGCTGTTGAGGTCACAGTGTGTCTGGGAAGCAGATCTAGAGTTTGAGTTTTACAGACAGGAAAACGAGAAACAGCGTGGCCTACCTGCCTGGTGTGGTGACCTCCCGAGAGTCACAGGGGCTGGGTGGCCGACGTGCATCTGTCAGTTGAGTGCATTTCTCAGTTACTGCATTGGATATTGCGATTTCCAGTGTTACCTCACTTTTGTAAAGAAAACTTGAATGGAGGTGATTGATTCGTTCCATAGGATTTGCTGGAAGAGCTAACATGAAGCCAGTGAAGTGTTGTGATGCCGCTGAAGGGGACGAGTCCAGCATCCCTGCTCCACCCATGTCACCATCTCCTTAAGCTCCTGTCCTTCCCTGACTTCTGCAAATCAGTTAAACATGCTAACCTGTCAAAAAACAATACAGCTTTTTTTTCTGTTTTAGTTTTCTGGGCTATGTTGCTAAGTTTATTGGCTAATGGAAGTACACAGTAAACCTGTGCTGGGAGAAATTAACTACAAGAGGGAAAACACATGAGAAAATAATGCCTGATTACTCCTACACCTAACACTTAACATCTTCTGCAGCTTAGTGGTCTAGTTGATTGGCCTGCTAGCAATCTTAGGTAAGTTGTCGCTCTTTGTCTTCCCTGCAAGATGACATATGCCTGTTCTGAGTTACAGCTTTTTCACTTGCTAAAAATTCATGTCAAGTACTGAGATTTGTAGGTTCTAGTATAGTTCTGGAGAAAACATGCTTTAATTTTAAAATATTCCCTAATTGCAATGTTCATGCTCATTTTAATCCTCTTGAGCCTTACTTGTTCCTCCCATTTCCTTCAGGCCTAAAATAAAGCACTGAAGTTCTTGCATGTTAATGGCGTAACACATTGCCAAGTGTGCCGGACGTGCCGGTCTCCGGAGGTAGGTACACGCCTCCTCTTGCACTTGTGGTTGTGCAGCCCCGGAGCGAGCTCACAGCAGAACTGTCCTTCTCCCTGCACCTTGTTTTCAGGTGGGTAAGCTGCGCCCGTGAGAGCAGGGCCAGAGTGCAGCTGGAGCTGAAGATGGTGGTGAGCAGCCAGCTGTCTTCAGACACAGCGAGCTGCTCACGTCAGCTGGTACATATCAGCTGGAGGGCCTTTCAACAGCTCGTCTGTCTTGAGTCTGGACACCTCTTACCCACTCACCTCTTTGGTTGCTTGCACCGTGTTGGCACCATCAGACCAGAAGCTGAGAACATGAGAACAATTAACACAGCAGTCCTTTTCCAGGATCCTGCACTTCAGCTTTGGCATCATAGCCTGAGCATTCAGAAAGAGCAACTGGGACAGAAGTCTTTGAAATCCAGCATGTTTTTGGAGGGCCATGAGAATATCAGTAGAAGAATCTTTCACCCAGGACTATCTTCTGTTTCTTTCATTGCAAAACTTGAAAATGCCGTTACTGCTTAATGCAGTGGTAGAATTGTTATAATTAAAAAATCTAACCAAAGATACTTTTTTTCCCGAAACAGGGAAATGACTGAAGACATTTTGTCACTCTTTCCCACCCCCTTCCATCAGCTGGTGACCTTCTGACACAGAAAAAATTTCAGCCTTCAATTGTTAAAATCAGCCAGGACTCTTAAGTGACAGAAAACAGGGGTTTTTGATGGTAAATATTTTTATTAATAGTAAATAATGCTATTTGAGGAGGTTATAAAAAAAAGGTTTAAAATGTGCTGCTTCAGCTTCGAACTGTGCAAAGCATTATTTGTTTTTTGATTTTTTGAGATGTTTATCTGAAATGGAGTTAAAGCAGTACTCTTGAAAGTCTCCCCTTCAAAAAGCCTACTTGAGCAGTTGTGTCAGTGCACACTTTTGGTCATCTAAATTTAAAACAAGACTTTTGCTGAGAAGGTCAATGTAACTACTTTTCTTTTGATCCTGCATCCTTGTGGGTGCCTGGGTAGTTCTGTAGGAAAAGTTTTACTGAATGAGTCAGTGCACTGAGTCATAGCATGAAGCCTGTAGTGCTGTAGACTAATTGGTAACAGTCTCAAATGTAATTAAAGCACAGTTGTCAGCTCAGTGTTACTGATTGACATCCCACTGAAGTATTTTGTTTTTAGCAACTTAGACTAATTGTTCTTTGCTGTTAAAATTTGTGTGTTCTAAGATGTCGTTTCTGTTGAATAGACCTGCCATTGCCATTATATTTTATTATCCTCTCTGATTTTTATAGTACTCAGTTTGAATTTTTTCTCTCTGTTAGGTCACATATTCAGTAATTACGCTTTTTACCATGCCTGTGCATTCACAGATGTTTAGAGTCCTTTGAGGACTTTTTAAAGTTTTCGTCATTAAAAACTGTCCTATTAGTACTGATTAATGTTTTTTCCACTATTCCTAAACTCTTTAAAGCATCCTTCAAAGCACTTAAATATATTTTTTGTGTTGCCTTACATATTACATTTTCAGTTTTGCTAGTTTTCACTTCTGATGTTCACTTTGTGTTGTGCCCTGTTTTATAATAATAACTGGCTTTTCTTTGTCTGATGCATGCCCACCATCTCCAGGTAATTATCATGTTTTCCAAGATCATTGGAGCCTTTCTTTCTCCTGGTCTTCAGTTCCTTTGTGTGTGTTTCTTATCGTCATGCAGCTTGAGGCAAAGGGCTGTATGGGAGACATTGGAGAGCAGGACATGTCTCGAAGCTGTCTCTTGCATTAAGGCAAATAAAACAAAGTATTGGGAGAGAAGCAAGGTTTGATTTTTTTATTTTTTATTTTTTTTTGTCCTTTGCATTATTAGAGAAAAACCTTGCTGGCTTTGTGCAGGACTCCTGCTTGTTCCCACTGAGAACAGAGGAGTGAAAACATGAGTGGATGGTTGCAACTGAGTTTCTTATTTCTAAAAACTACTGAGACAGTAATTTTGAACTTTAAGGAAGGTCTGTGCTACTCCATGTGTGATGGATACTGAAGCTAGGATGGTGAACAAACATCTTCTTAGGGATTGGAGGAGGTAGAAGATTCTTTGATTATATATTCTTTTTCTCTTGAGCAGTTTTTCTTCTCGCTGAAGCTGTGCAGATGGAAAGATGCTGCTAAATCACCAGAGCATCAGTACCACAGTGCTAGTTCTCATCAGGAGTGTGCCTGGCCACTGTGAGTGCCAGTCCCTGGCAGTGGCCAGCAGCAGGTGCTAATGGAAGCCTGAAAGAAGAGGAAGGGAGAGAAGGATTATCTTCCACCTTGCAGTACCTTCACCTGGCAGCAGTAATTGAAGAGCTGCTTGCAGGGGAAAGTTGAGGGTTGTGTTTGTATAACATCATTGGCATGATGCTTTTTCAGTTTTGATCTCTCTAAAAAATGTGTTAAATGCTAGACCTCTCCCCACAATGTTATTCATAGTTTCAATATTTGCATGAAAGGCACTTTTTTATTTGTTCTAACTTGATGCTTGATAATATCATCAAGTTCCCTGAGCTCTTGTATTTTGAGATAAGTGAATCATACCATCTGCTACAGCTGTATAAAAACAATTTTAATAGTCCTCCACAGAAAACTGCTGGAGCCTTTGGATGTTTTATTGGACCAGAGAGATGTGTCCTAAGGGAATTCTTTTCCACGTTTCCTATTTTTTTGTCCTCATCTAAGCCCAGTTTCATATAAAGTAGCACTGATGGAAGGTGTTCTGTTCTCCCCTGAAATGATCAGTTGGCTCTGAAATTTGTTCTTTGAATGTGATTTTATTGTTTTTCTGGACTGTAGATTTCCATCATATCAACTTTCTCCTAGGAATGCAAGGCTTACTGAAGCAGTTCTTTTTCAGCCTTCTTCCTTTCTAAAGGATTTCCTTCTTCATGCATTTTTCCTTTGTTGTCTTTATCTTAGTTTTATCTGGTTTTGCTCCTTTTCTAACAGTTTTTATGTTTCCCCAGGTTACTCTTATTCTCCATCAGAGTGTTTATTATTTTGGTTTTGCATGTTATCTAAATTTTAAAGACTAAGTTTTTAAGTAGGTTTGTGGCTGTAACTCTTTCATGTAGGTATTTGTTCTGTTTTGTCAGTTGGTGAAGATGCTTAGATGTTTTGAATGTGGTTACCAAAATCATATTTATCCTAGAGGCTAGCAACAAAATTAGTTCTTGAAGTGCATCGTATTTCAGAGCATCTTCTTCAATTTGAAAGAAGCAGTAGAAATTTAAAGCAAAGCTTTCACCTGCCTTGCAGTCACTGAGGAGAATAAAGCTCTACTTGGAAGTATTCTATTTCTAGATAAAATCAGGTAAGTTTAGCTGAAATGGAAGATTTTTTTCTTGCTCTGTGCAGGAGATTTAAGAGAAGATTTCTGTGGTGGAAACTTGTAGCTTGGATTTTAAACTTAGTAATTTGGGAACTGTTATATTGTGGTTTGTACAGTAGTACAAGCTACAGCAGTAGTTTTGGTGATAAAGTTGATAACTTAGTGAAATATTAGTCATATAATCCTGGTTATAGAGTTAAAAGTGGTGATAGTTTCCTATTTGTTCTCATCCCATTTCTCACACACCATTAGCACATACGTTGTTCAAAATTCTTTGGATTAGGTTATTGCTTGGCAGGATCAGTCTGTTATGAGTTGGAGTACTGAAAATGAAGAAACAATCCTCACCTGTTAATGGGATTTTTGTACCTCAGTACAAAAGTCTGGAAGATCTCACCAGTAGTGGGATTATTTGCTTTAGGTAGAGGAACTTCTCAGGAGTGTTTACATACACTAATTAATAAATCATGCTTTTTGAATTGTGTGGGACAATGCTTTCTTCATAACACAAGCAAATAATTAATGGTGATAATAAACTTATTAGAACACTGACGTGTTTTGGAGTTGCCTTGTGTGTGCATTGACATATTGCATGTTACAGGCAATCATTTAGCCTTGCCATGGTAGATGGATTGCTTTTACAAATGTTGCACAGAATTTCTAGTGGATTAGTTTGTTCTTCCAAGCAGGAAAGGAAAAAATTAAAATCACTAAGTGGCATCAGTACCACTAGTCTTGGAATTATTTGTTAGTCTTTTATCTGCTGGTAGAGAGAATTAGAGACTCTAGACTTCATTTCAGCAAAGGTTATAAAAAAATTCTGTCTTGTTGATCTGTCTCTGAGTGGGCACGAATGAGTGCTCAGAACCTGATGGAGCTGGCATTTGGAAAATCCAGAAGATAAATTTTAACACCTACTAGGCCATGAAGGAATTAAGGTACCAACTGTAGAATAGTTTCAAAGACTGTAATAGTTAAAATAATTTAGCAAACAGTAAGTACACTTGGGAACATATTCTTTGTCCTGTGTTTTTTTAGGATTCTGTAAGGCATTTTCCTATACAGTTTAGGATGTCATTATTTTTGCTCAGCAGGTCGGGTTGCTAGTTTTCTATTTGAGGTATTAGGATCTGAGGTATTAGGATTTGTTTGTTTTTTGTTCAGTGAACTGTTATTGAGTTCTAATTTGCCTTTAGATTTCTCCAACTGCACTTAGGTGATTTTTGTGACCTCCCCACCCCTCCTCTGTTTTATCAGTAGTACTTGACTTTGCCATTTTTTTTGCATGAATTTTGGTATAATTTCAGAGCTATTGGTAATTCCAAGTTGTGCTGTTGCCCTCCTCTGTAACTCTGGTATGTTGTCATTTTATCACTTGCTGCTGAATAACATCTGCAAGACAGTGAATGATTTATCATGGACAGAAAAGAAATAATGGTGCTAGGGTTTGCAGTAATGTATTTAGCTGTTCCATGTAGTGATTTTTAGGATGATGACATACCTGTGGTGTTTAGAGTAGACATTACTATTCTTGAGTGATTCCACTCATGGAAAGAAAATGGAAGACAATTCAGATTGGTCAGGAACACCTCTCAGGTGCTCTCATTTGTGCGTTTTGTATAGGCAGAGTAGCTGGGTGCATCCAGCGGGATGAAGATGTTGTGTGCCTAAATGTACTTTTCTGTATTGAAAACAGAAGAATGCTCCCATCTTACAATAAGCTTAATAACATAAGGAATTATGTAAGAGTTCATTAGGAAAAAATGTATGCCACTAAGATAAACTTTTAATCCTGTATCCTGTTTGAGGATATTTGAGGCTATTAAATGTTTAACATGGATTAGGCCACGCTTGGTGGCTCAGATTCTGCTTGTCAAAGAGATGATTTAAAACTATAATTGCTTTTTAATTTTTCTTGTGCAACTAACTTTTGGATGAAAATACAGGGTAGAGCTAACAGTTACAAAACGCACAGACCCATCTAGGTGTGCGTGTTGATTCCAGGACAGCTAAGCACAAAGATAAAGGTAAACACATTTAATTGCTTTGCGCTGAGGGAGATGACTGCTTATCTGTAATTACATGGAATTGCTGCTGTTATCTGTATGGTCTTTCCTACTCTGTCATACTCTTGTGTTTGATCTTGAGTTAGATAGCAGGTTTGTTTGAAAAGAACTGTATTGTATGCCTATACAGATCATAAAGCAAGTTAGTTTTGCTAATTAATTTAGTTCCTTTGGTCTGTAATAAAGGATCATGGCATACAAGCATCGCTATATAAAACTGAGTAAAACAATTTGTTTGCAGGCAATAAATAATACGCAAAGGGGAGGAAGAAAGTTTTCTGTATTTATGCTCTTTCTTCTTGTAGTAAAAGCTGTCTTATTTTCTGTGTAGGGATTTTTAAAACAGTTTTTTACAGTGGGATGTTAAGTATCATTGCGCCTGTTTGTTGTGTTTTCAAGCAATGCTGTGTTAGAACCGGTTGATTAAACTTCTGTCTCTATCTAATCTATGTAATTAAGTTAGATGTAGTTGCTCTATACTTCTTGTTTCAGCTGCTAGGAACTAACAGATGTGAGCCAAACCAGCTCCTCCTTGTGTAACACGTTGCCACAGGCAGTGCTTTGTTGGTAAACAAAGAGTGTTATCAGAAAATGAAGTTTGGTATGTTGCCTCTTTCCAGCTTTTGGTTTATGATAGCATCTGCACTGTCATGTTGAAACGCAACCAATTAGTTCAACAACCTCAACAAAATGTGATTTACTATGTTCTTAATCCGCTTGTTTATTATTTTTGTAATTAGCAGCTGAACATCTTATTTTTTTAAAAAGTAAAACCTCCGCTCCAAACGTTTGCGTAATTTAGTCGAGCCATTGTGTTCTGTGGTTTCCACCACGGCGTTCTGTATTAAAGTACACAGGTGATAGAGCTGAGAATGTTTCTGCCTTAAAATGGAAGTAAAGGGACCCTTGTTCAGATGGGAGATTGTGCATGCATGTTCAGTTTCACTGACTTATACCAACACTTTAAAGGTATTTTATTACCATAATTGCATGCTGCTAAGACTTCTTATACTTCTATCAAACCACCTGTACAGTTTCCACAAGAGCCTGGGAATTCCTGGTGTTCAATTTTATGCTCTTGAAGGGCCAAGTAGGTGCCTTCTCTGATCAATAGATAATATTAAAACTGTATAGTTCCACAAGGTTTTTAAGCTCATTATTTTTGTCAGGGGTGAATGACAATTTTTGTTTTGATTGCTGTATTAATGTAATAAAGAATATAAAAGCAAATTACGAGTCATGCTGTTCTCACTAGGAGTTTGAACTCATATTTGTGGTAGGGAATTAATCTGGTTTTAATTGCCTGTGAGTCTGAAGTATGTTCCCTTTTGTAAAGCTGATCTCAAATATAAATCAGTAACTGCCTGTTCTTTAATTATGTATTAGTGTATTGTATCTGCATACTAGACGAGAATATGAGCATCTCCAGTTACAGTGTATTGGAGGTCATTAAATCTTCTCTGTTCGATGAAGTTGAGTAGCACTGCATTTCTAAATACTGAAAAATGAGCTATGTTGCCACTTGTTTTCCAGCGTGGCTGTGTTTAGCTACAGTTAGAGTGTTACTTTATGAGTAAAGTTATAGGGGTTTTTTATAGTATGTCAATATACTTTTTATAGTATTTTATAGTATGTCAAACAATTGCTATAAAATATGCTATAAAATTGCAAAAAGAAAAAAAAAGCCATTGTAAATTATTTTGAGATATTTTAATGTAAAATAAAAAAAATGAAATATTTGAAAATATTTTTTGGTGTTTCATAGATATATAGCTGAATTCTACCGTGGTCCAAAAATATTCTGTTAATTTTTTGAAAAGAGGACTAATGTAACCTGCGTTCTTGGTAGCAGTGTCTCTTCTTCCCTCGCCATTGCATACTTGATCTTGCCAAGGAAAAACATTGTTGTCTTTTCTGAATTCATACTGTGACAGAGACTTGAATTACATGATAACTTTCTAATGAAAAGGGACTTCTGTAGCATACTTCAAAGAAAACATGATACTTCATGTTGTTTGGGGGCTAATGTTTCCAAAAAGATGATGAGTCCCGTGTTACTTTGGGTTTCTGAATGTATAATTAAAGCTTTCACTTTTGGATGGTGAGATTCAGAAGCCTGTTTTTAATATATTCATGTATGAGTTACAAAGAATGAAAATTAAGTAGAGAGAGAAGGAGAGAAGAGAATTTGCTGAGTTGGTTACTGGAAAAACAGTTAATAAACTTATTGCATGAATGATGTTAAAACCAAATTGGAGATTATTCCCAAATGACTGCCTTTTGACTTTGTCTTGTAGAAGAATAAAAGCATAATGTATTTGAAATTTATTTGAAAATCTGTTGAGGTTTTGTTTTTGTTTGTTTTTTGGGGTGGTTTTTTTTGTTTGTTTGTTGTTTTGTTTTTTTTTTTTGTAGCCATTACTTAATCAGTAGGGAATGTTAAGTGAAATAATATTACTAAGAGAAAGCTGTTTAAAGTGTTTGGATGAGTGGATTTGATGTTGAGGGTAAATTACTCTTAACAGCAACTTTCATTCTCAGTGTAATTGAACTGGTAACTTCCTACAACCTAAGATCTTGGATTTACACTTCAGCCAGAGATGAACAATAAAAATACATTATTTTTCAAGGAGATTTTATTCTTTTGTAGAGGACCATGGGTGTTGGTTGGGTTTTTTGTGTGTTTGTGATTTTTTTTTTTAATTGGTTGGGGTTTTATTTTATTACCCAGGTATGCTCAAAATCAATTGAGCATATATTCACATTGTTATTTTCCCAAAAGCGTACAATTAGAAGAAAGGACTGCTATCAATAAGTATTATTTATAATGTTATGAAGATAATGTTTAGCTGTTGACAGGAGAACTTTTGTGAGATTTCTACGCACTGTGGGGTTTTAAGCATTCTAGTCTGATCAGAGTTGTAAGCTGAGTCCAGCCATGAACTTCAGTTGACAGAAAAAAGACTCCATATGTCTTTCAGACGAAAAGTGATCCTACTTCCATTAGTCTCTCTTAAATAGATTGTTTGTTGCCATAAAGGTGTTCCAAAGTCACCACCGACCTTTTGGATTGTTCTGTGTAACTGAGCTGGTGTAAGTGACTTTACCTGTGTGTGACTTTGCACTGGCACTGCAGTTAATAGGTTTGGGGGTTTGGTTTTTGGTTTGTAAATGTCCATTTATGTAAGCTTTTAAAGGAGGGCTTTTAATTTTTATTCTTACGTAAATATGTTCACAGTGACCTAAGGGGAGTGGTTCAAAGTTCCTTTTGTACTGTGTTCTTTCATTTGCTGCACACGGTGACCATCACAGTTTGTTCAGAAATAATTGTAAGCAACCTAAAATGCAAAAAGTTGATTGAAATAGATTCTATGTGAGCAGATTTGGAATTATTTCCTTTTTATCTCTGACAAAATTATACCTTAAAAGTGCCTTTAAGATTATGCCACAATTAAAATTTAGCCTCCTGTTGCTTATCATCATTTTCTGGACTTTTGTTCAGAACATATATAAAGAAAAGACAGCCCTAATTTTTTTTTTCTTTCTTTTCTGGTATATTTGGTCATGATCTGTCCAAACTGCTCCAAGACATGTGGCTTCAAAAGTGATGAGCTGCATAACAAAGATTTTCTGTATATATCTCACATAATAATTTCAGGCTCAAATGTTTTGTACTTTATACTAATAGTAAAATTTCTTTTAAAAGCTCGCAGTCCTTGTAGGAAAGAAGATGAAATGATGAAATGCTGATTGTCTGCTTTAGTGGGAAATTATTGACAGAATTATATGTAGTGCATATAGAGTGCTGTAAGTAATGCAAATGTGGAACACATGCTAAGTGTTTAGAAGAATATTTTTTTTCCTTTAATGTAAAAAACTTGCCTTTTCAATTACTGTTTTCAGTAATTGCTATTTCTGAACAATACTTTTAAAATGTTTGTCATGTCAGAGAGCTCCAGGGGATAATCTATACTGACATAATTTGATTCAAAATCAACACTTTGGGGAAAGCTTGATTGTAGGCTTGAGTTGTACACGCCTTGGAGGTGACTTGGAGAAAGAGGGCATGAGAAATCTAGTGTTTATTTTGTTGGTGAACAATTTCAGCAGCAAATGAGGTTTAGATCAGATATTAGGGTGAAAGTACATGAACCTGACAGTTCTGCATTCTTTTAAAATACTTTGCTATGGAAGAGGTTTTTTCCTTTCGTTCAGTTTTTTGTGAAAATGTCTGCATTAGAGCATAGCATCCTCTCGGAATAATTGTTTTCTGTTAATTAAAAAGCATTTTCTGTAGCAGGTATGTGGTCTTGGTAGTGTGAGAATGCTTTAAATCACGTCGGTCCCAGAACTGGCCTGCCTGGCTGAGGTGTGTGTGGAAAATCACCCTGTGAAAGGCCAGCGTCCACAGTGGGGCAGAATCCAGTGCAAGAACCCACTCGAATCAAGCGAGTAGCCCTGGTGGTCTCTGGGCTTTTGGAGGCTGCAGCTGGCTCTGTACTGAGCTCCCGGCCGAGGCAGGTGAGGCCTTCCCGGCCCCCTTCCAGATACTCCCCCGGACGTGTCTCCTCCCCTCGTCGCGCATTGCGCGGCCATTAAAACCTTCTTCAGCCCACCCTGGGCAGAGAGGTATTCATAGGTCTGGTAAACCCGCACACTTCTCCCCTGAAGTGCAGGAGTTCAGTGTGCTGGGCTCTGCAACAAACTTGCTTGGCTTGATGTTCCTCAGGATGCCCCCAGCTGCTCTTCCAGGGCCCGATCGGTCCTTTCAGGTCGAGTCATTTGTGAAGATACTAACACACCCATTTCTGCTGTCACCTGGAACTGAGACCTTGCCACGTTAAGGCAGTGGGGTGAAATAAGTCTTAGGGCTCCGTGGTACTTGGTTGTCCAGCTTCTGCAGCCTGAATTAATTTTCATTTTAAACAGCATATGATAATAGCATGTCATCATAGCAGCACATGATGCATATATGTACAGTTTAATGTTAGTGAAAAGCATTACCTTCAGTTTTGGAGGTTGTAAATTAATTTGGACAAAATGGTTCTGTCTGCTTTTTCTTTGTTGATATAGCAAGCTAGTTGTATCATTACATAGTATTTAAAGTTACTGAACACAATGTTTTTAGTGTTCATTAGTATGCATGTACTGAATGGAAATATATACATATATAAAATCTGCTTAGGCATTAAAAATAGCATTAAAAGAGAAAATAATCGTGTTTTTCTGTTCCTAGAATTATCATGTAGTATGTTGCTTCATGCTGCGACATGGGAAGTTTTTTTCTGAAGACATTTTTGTTTCGCTGTCCACTTGGACAATTATCATAAAATTAAAGCGCTTTAATATCTCCATAGGTTCCTGATATTTAAGGTGCATTATGGTGAATTCAAAGCATTTTGATGAAGTAATAAGGAAGTGGAATTAAAGAAAAACCTCTGCGATATACAAATCCTTGTACCAAAGAATGTCAGAACAGCTGTTAGAAAGACCTGAATGAAATGTTAGTAACTAAATTTGGGTAAATATTATGGATTTCAAAGCAACAGAATCTCTTTTCCTGTCTTCTGCCATATAGACCAGATGCATTTTAGGATGAAAAATGTTTGCATATCCATTGAAGTTGTAGTTGGTCTTCCACTGATATTCAGAAAACTAGTCGGAATATCATGAGGCATATTATTTATTGTCATTAATTCCCACTGCTAGCTGGGAAGAAGGAGGCAGCAAATCAGAACAGTTCTAGGTTGGTAAGTTTGGTTTTTTAAGCACTAACTTTTTCAAATGGTAGTTCTTCCTGCTAGTAAGATTTTGTGTATGTTGTGTGAATTTGTGGACGCACTAGCTGTGTTCTTATTGATAGTCTGGTGGGTCAGACCTGGTGTGTTGGCTTCCTGAGGTTTCCCTTTGTTCTCCATGCCTACCAGTCTTAATAGTTTGTAATTCTGCCTGGAGACTGGTTGTGGAGTGAACTGTGATTTTTGGAAGATTACCTTCTTAAAGCAGTGTCTGCCACTATCTTCTACCCGATGCCTATTTAGGATTTGGGGTATTTTAAGTCCCACCTGTTGGCTGGAATAGGATTAGAATTGGTGGTTCCATGTAGTATAAGTTCTGTTTCATGGTGTTGTTTAACAGAATCCCTGTATTTAGATGATTGGAAGAAAATAAGTTGAAGTTTGGATGTAATTTTCCTTCCTCTTAGAAGGAAAAGATCACAGAGTTCATTTGTCCTTCTGATTAATTTTCTCACTGTGCTTACTGAAACTATAGGTTCAGTGAGGTTGGTTTTAACAAAGGCCAGCACTGAACATTAATTCTCAATTTTGAGCATTGCAGAAGGAAAATAAAGTACTGAGTAACTGAGAAGAGATTGCCTTTTCTCACAGTGGACTTTAAAATATGTGCCCAAACAAATAGTCTATGTACTTTGTTCAAGAAACACTGACAACAGGAACTATTTTTAAAATGTCTCTCTTCATACCTTTGCAGTGATTAGTTGTGAAAGATATGGTAATAAAAGGATAAAGCAGATCAACTATTCCTTGGGAAAAAAAATCACTGCTAGAAAAAGATCCCTAGAGAATTTGTTGTCATTGCTTCCCACTTCAATTCAGCTTGTTCTACTTAGTGTACATTAAATAGTTGAGTGTCTTAAAATAGTAAGCTGTAGAAAATTCAAGGTGTTTGAACAAGAGGTCAGATATATTTTATTGCACTTAGAGTTGATATTTGAAAAATAAAGCAGAGTGGAAAACAAGTTGTGTTGTGACAATGAACAATTTCTGTTGTAAATAACAAGGAAATTCAGACAGCAAGTTAAAGAACATGACTCATCGTAGAAACACCAGAAGAATGAAGTAGCAAAAAGCATCTTGCAATGTGTTGATTATTTTGTTTATATTACTTTTCTCTTGTTTTGTTTTTTTTTTTTGTAGCCATTGTGGAACAGATACAAATAAAACAAGAATAAATACTTTAATACAGACCAACAGTGCCTGGCAATGCAGTAATAAATATTTATTGTTAGCCTTAATGAACATCCTAGTATTGTGACCTTCTTTGCGTTTTCAAGCAAACACTAGCTCTCATTTCAAGTATGAAAAATCTCTTATTGTGAAAAATGTTGGCTTGTCATCTCGCTGAGAAAGATCAGTAAAAGCAGAGAGAAGCACTGTGATCTAGCTTTGATTGTCTTGGAATGCACTAGTTGACGGTGGCTTTAATTTTACAGAACCTATTTCTCTCATCGTGTAACCATTGCTCTCATCATGTACCCGTTCATTTTTGTGAACTTGCTTTCGTTAGACTATTCAGTATAATAACACTCCAAGAAAAAGTATTTAACGTTTGCATGAATGTCAGTTGCAAAAACTGACAAAATAAAATGAGTCTCCATTTTTTTTTTCTTTCTTCAGGCAGCAGTTTCCAGGTGTTTCCTTTTCTTCTAGCAAGCTAAAAAGTTAGGCAGCATAGCTTGGATGCTGGGTAGCTGTTCTTCAGTTTTTCTTTGTAGTATGTTTGAAATAAATCAGTATTCTGTTTTTGGGGTTTTTTTTCCCCAAAACCTGTAAAAAGTGGAAAGAGTGCCATTTTTGAAACAAATATGTTATGCAGATTTCTTGAAAATGTTCTGATTTCATAATTGATAAAACTGAAAATATACTGATTTTGTAATTGTCGTTCTTTGTAAATCTTTTTTTTTTTCTTCTGGGAGAAGAAGCATGAATGGTGAGGTACTGGGGTTCTTGGCCCTTGCCTGTTGCAGCAGGGTTTGTGGATATATTTCTTTTTTCCGACACTGAAGTTGTGTGATTCTAGTTTATAATTTGTGAAGTCCAGTTTTGGGTCGAAAGGCCTCTGTTAGGCATGTATCACCGTTAAATGTTATATATAGTATTGATATGGGACTGGCAAAGTGTGGGATTTTTGCAAGTTCATTTGTCTTCTGCTCATATTTTAAACTTGGCATTCACATTGTTTTCTAATCTGAAAACAGCATTACTTGTTTTTTTGCCCCTCAGGAAGTCTGTCTTTCCCGTTAGGTAAAAGGTAACTGTTTAGGAAGGAATCTTTTTCCTTTTTTTGACTATTAAGTAAGCTTTGAGTAACATTTTCCTCTGTAGAAAACTACGTCTGGACTAGTTTTGATACGTAAGACTGCACATGGCAAAATCTAATGAGTTTTACATTCTACAGAGATCATGCACTATAATTTATGTAGTGTTGTTTTCTTTCCACGATGCAATAGCTGTCTTCATTGCCTTCTAAGTTTGGTGATTCTTATGAGCATTTAATTTGGGAGGAGTGCTGCAAAATGTTCTACTCACTGCACTTGAATGGCTAATATTCAGTGAAAGTTTCTTCAGACAAGAAGGGGACAAATACCCGTGACAGGGTACAGGAGTATCCGAGGGGAACGGTTGTGTGCTTCTCTCTTCTGTGGTTCTGCATTAAATCAGTGGAGGAAGTGCAAAACAGGACTGGGGGAAGGAATGGCATCTTCCCAGAAAGGTTGTCGTGAGGCTGATTTTTGTTTATTTTATTTTTATTCAGAGGACTTGGAGGTGAGATGGTTTAGGTGATTACACTTGCTGATGGTCACTGTCAATATAATTTATTTTTTTTTTTTTTTAAACAGAAGAAGGGGATAAACAGGACTGAGGATTGAAAAAATAATTATGCAGTGCAAGGTTACTTTTGGGGAATAATAGTTTTTCTGTTTTTAGAAGAAATTAATTTTATATGTTGGAAAGAGCCGTGGCAAATGCTAGTTTATCATAAGTATTAATGATCTTTTGGTATCGTGTAAGTGTGAACAAGGTGAGACAGTTTGTCTAGACAAAAAGGTAAATGGCAGGAGTTTGTCACATGGTCAGCAATGGGAAAGAGAGGGACTGCTCATGAAATACTGATACCCGGGACAGAAGATTGTTTGGCATGAGACTTCATGTCCTCCAGTCTAACTCAGTATGTCTTAGATATTTTGTACAATTTGCCAAAGTCTTTTGGAGATGTTGTCCAATATGTTGAAGTCGTCTTTCAGACAATGTCAGGGTTGTGGGAGGAAGAAAAAACGTTTTTTGAAAGATACCTGATGGAGTGCTTGAAATAATTAGGATTAGTAGAGGAAAATAAAGTTGTATATCTAAAGGATCAAATTACTTAAAAAGGGGTATAGAGTTCTTGCCTTTAAAAAAGGAGAGAGGAGAGTAGGAAAAACTGGAATAGTGAGTTTTTTAAAAGTAGTATTATGCTGTTTCAATTTATGTCGTATTTAAATTTCAATTTTGTGTAAATTCTGCAATCTCATTATCTCATTTTGTTACACAGCAAAGGAAAAATAATCACAAAGGCTTTTAAGTGTTGTGGAGTAAACTTTATAACATGTGGAACATAATCATTAGAGGAATTACCGATCAGTCATAGTAAAATGAGATGCTTAAAAGGTATTTATTATGAGAGCTTTTCAGTAAAAAGTCTTGTATACTAAAATGGTGAACTCAAACTCTTTGTATCTCTCTAACTATACTAGAGCTAGCTGGAAAATGAAAGCTGTGAAATTTTTGTTTGTTGCTATCTGTATGACATGAAAGAGCCAAATAGTTTCTAGAACGTACGGTCACAGACTGATTGTAAAATTCCCGGGGGGACTCTGATGGGACTGTCATAACTTAACAATGGAATGATGAGTCACTGCAGGAGAAATTCATGTAATAATCTTTTCCAGTATTTATAGGACCAGGAGAATAAAATGTCATTTAATTTCATTTGATTAAAAACTAGTAGGCAAGAGAGAAAGAGGAAGAAAAAAATGATGCATCTTTTATTTCAGGCATGAAAGATGGATGGAATATATAAGAAGCATATTATGAGGCAGGATATTACAGTGGTTAATTTCAAATCTGATCAGTGCTCCAAAATGGTCATGTTAACATCATAATCATTCTATTTGATAACTTAAGGTGATAGTTATTTTTTTTAGGTTCTAGATGCAAAGTGTAGGTTTTGAGTGGAACAGGTAGATTGTGAGGAATTGACTGTGGATTGAATCATGTGGATTGAACAAGGAATTTAACTTCTGTATCTAGTGCTCTCAGGTTAAAGATCATGTCTACTGTTGCTTAAAAGTTTGGTTGTTTTGTGTTGGTTCTTTCAGGAAGGGCCCTGGAATTCAGTGAGCATGTGTTCATTCACAGTAGGTGCTTGCATGGATTCTTAACTAAAGCTTTTCGATGCTCTCGGAATACTGAGATTGTCACTATGTCCTGGTACAATGACCCCTGTCCTTTCTCTTCTCTACTTTGCACTGCTAGTATTTATTTTTGGTTTATTTTCAAGATCTTCTGTATGGTTCATTAATAAGCAGCATGTATAAAGGGCTTGTCAAGCTTTAAGTTTATCAAATTTAAAATGAATGAAAGCAGCAGCAGATACCTGTGAGGAAAGGTAAGACTTAAACAAAATGTAAGTATTCTTGAACAAGCTATGAGATCTTCAAAAATTCATCTGGAAATAAAATCCTCAGTGTTACATGTTGCTTAAAAAGCAAGGTTGTCTGGAAATTTCACCAAAAAGGTGCCTAATTTATCTCTTCCTATTCTGCTGTTCAAACATGATGAAACAGAGGACTTTATCTGTAGTACAGAAGCGTTGGTGAAAGAGGGATCAAATCTGTTCAGTACTTTCTAGAGATGACCAAAGAAGAGTTAGATGTTCAGAAGACAAACAGACATGCAACTAATAAACAAGTAGTTAAGTAATAAACAGGTAGTGGGAAAAGACTACTTTCTGGAAATTCACATTACTAGTGTGTTTAACTGGAATAAAATTATTATTCCAAAGTATTTTAAAGACAGAAGTAGTTCTTCTGACACTTCCTGTACCTTCTGTGACTCTTCCTGCCAGCACCATAGTTCTGTTTTAGGAAAGACAATGCAGATGTTTTTGAAAATTTTCATCCTAGTTTTCTAGCTATGATAAAGAATAAGAACAAGTTTTTGTTTTTTTAAAGAAAACAAAACAACCAAACCCAACGATGAAGACGTGACTCATGCTGATTAAACTTCTTTTTTCCAAGAGGAATTATGGTGTAATTTAGCTTGGTTTTGATTGTAATGTGTTGTTGCAGAATAAGTGCAATCCTAAATGACACTTGGGACTCCTGTGATTAAGTTTTTTGAGTGCATTTCTGAGTGGGTTAATCTTACGCAAAAAAAATAAAAAGGTGGTTTTAATTTTCTGTTGCTCCTCCACATATTTCTAAAGGGACTTTTCTAAATGGATTTCCCTACAGAATTAGAATATAGAAGTTAGAGGTCTGTTTATTGCTTATATACATTACTTCTGGTAAGGATTAAATGGAAATAACTTGAGTGGAAATCAAAGCATAACAGATATACCTTGGAAATTTTAAAAGTAATTTAAGAGGATTTGTGTATTTTCTAGAATTCATGTTCATTTTTGCAATTTTCTAAGCTAAATGCAGAGTTTAAAATTACATTTTTATATTAATAATTTTCGTTGAGGGGAGATAATAAAAAAGTAGCTAATTGGTTTAATACCTCACTCAATGCCCAGTACTGGATTTTTATGGGCTCAGTAGAAGTAACAGTACAATGCAGAGCAAACCCAGACTGATTGTTATCTTTGTCATAAGAGAGCTTCTCTGAGTCTTAGTGGTATGTGAGAACTTAGACAGAACATGTTTGGAATTTTTAGTGTATGCAGGTATATTTAAAATCTAGGTAAATTCTTATGTTCAGTTGTGTTAAAGAAGCAACCACATTTTTTAACTGTTTCAGTTTGGTGTTTATACATTGGTTTCAATGAGTATACTTCTGCTTTTGTTATGGTGGAAGATAAATCAGATCAATATGATTAATGTCATATTAATATTAGGTAAATATGCTTAGATAAATATACTTAAATAGATTGTGAGAGCATTTATATAGCATGTATCATATAACATATGATAGTATGTTAACCTCTGTAACATGGTTTTGTCTTAGACATACTGCTTACAAAAAATTCTGGGTCAGCACTTTATTTTTTTCATATGAGTGATGCAATTTAGTATTGGGTAATCACCCAACTAAATTTTGTTTCCTTCATTTACTTTGTAAAATATTGTAGGAAACTTTTGCTTCTAGAGCATAAACTTTGGAAGCATGATAGTATAGCATAAAGAAATTGTTGAATAATGTAGGCTAAAGATCATAGAAGATCATAATTTGCCCTTACTTTTAGCCACAGTAGTTATATTACTAGTCTCATAAGTATTATAATTTTTTGTGGATTTTTTTTTTTAATTTTATTTTATATTTTTTTTTATTTTCATATGTAAGTCTTTATGTTTCCTAAAAAATGTTTCTGGAAAAATGTTTGGGTCTTCATTGCCTTTGAATTTCTGTTCTTATCCAAAAGAATTTGTGGTTGAATCTTAGCTTTTTCAAGAGTTATATTGGACAATTTCACCGAAATGTGCTTACCCTTGGGGTGTATAATTTGTGAGAATAAGTTTAGTTAATATTAATTTCTATTTAATATGATTGTACTTGATCAGTTGTCTTCAAAACCTGTTTCACATAAAAAGTAATCTGAGAAGTGGGAAAACCCCCCCATGCAGATATTAATACTGAAGTATATGGAGAATTTGTTTTTTCAAGTTTAGCTTGAGTTTCCCCCCAGTCAACAGAGGTTAGTTCAATCAACTGAGAGAAGAGACTTACAGGAATAGTGAGGTGCAGAGAATAAGTCACTTTTGTCCTTTGGTTTAGATACATTGTCACAAAAGCAATAAAAATCCTTTTCTTTCTGTGCTCCAGTATGCTTTTCCTAGACTATAGGATTATGGATAGTTACTGTAATTTGAAAAGAAAGTATTTCCTGAGTGGAATTGCAGTCATACAACCACTGTATTGCTAAGTGAAGAGCCAGTTATTTCTGCCAACAAAAACAGTTCCTGACTTTTAATCAGTCAAGTGCCAGTGTTATTAGGCCAAAGGAGGAAGGGGCATAGGGCAGCTTCCAGAAACACTGCTGCTCTTTTATAGGTAGAAGAAGACTTAGCACAGCTTTAAGTTCTGCTGATTTTCTCCCCTTAGTGGGCGTAGGAAGCCCAACCTGCCCTGGTTCCCGGTGGCTGACCGTGTCCCCAGGCACTGTTTCTTTGGGAGGTCTCGGGAGCCAAGCCTCCTGCTCAGCCTGTTGGTCACACGGACGCTGACTATGGGAACCTCTCTAGAACCAATCTACGGACACTGCAGAGCTGTCAGAGAGCAGCGTTCACCTTTCCAGAGTCTTAGCTGCCTTTCTTCTTCCTTCCTTTCTCAAGCTGGGACCAGCTGGAGCCTGCTCACCAGTTCCTCCACCTCCTGTCTTTGCAGGCAAGCTGTTTGCTCCAGACTGTCTCCTCCATGATGTGGCTGGAAGTCAGCAGTCTTTTCCAGGCACTTTATCTCAATGTGAAGTTTGATGTCACAATCACCCTTCCCAAGTATGAAATGGAAGGGTTTTTTTTTGGTTTATTTTGCTGTTGTTTGGTTTGGTGTTTTTGTTTTGATGCCTTAAGTTTGAGCTTTCCTATTTCCCACATTCTGCCCTGCACTGGGGTGTGACTGAACTCCAGAGTGTCAGCAGGCTCTCCTCCCAGCTCAGGCACACAGAACAATCCTTTTCCAGCCCAGAACCGAGGGCACCGCTGCAGCCTCAGCCCCAAAAGTGCAAACAGAGAATTGAGGAGAGAATCTGGGAGGATGAGACTGCATCACCTGGAGCTGGAATTGGACAATTAACCCAGAATGGAAATGGACCAAAACTGATAAAAGTGTGAAACTCATGACCAGGATCCATCTTGGGTGTGGCTCTTGCACTGCCCAAGGTGCATCCTTTGAAAGCCTTTTAAAAAATACCCACTTTATTCCATTAACACTGTCCAGCCTCTGTTCTAGGGAGCCTCTTTAGGCACTGGTTTGTTTATGGATGTTTGTTTTTTGTTTTTTGTTTTGTTTGGTAAAAGATTACTCTGACATAATTGCAATTCCGCACAAAATACAGAAATCTTTCCAAAAAGGGCAGTGTATTTTTCTCTGGTACACGAGGCAGATTATCAGAGCGAGTTTTAAATCGGCCGTCGGTTTGGCCCTGCTCTGAGGTGAGGGCTGTCTGTGTTTTCCCTGAACAGCGCTTCCTCGATATGACGTTTGGGGCCGGGGGTCACACCACAGCTCTTCTGGAGAGAGCCAGCGGCATCACCGTGTACGCCCTGGACAGGGATCCCACCGCTTATCAAATGGCTCAGCAGCTTTCGCAAGCCTACCCGTAAGTTGTCTCCTGCCTGCCTTTTGCGTGGTTGAGATAAGGCTGATACTTCGGTGTATTGTGCGCAATTTAATATGGTTTTATAGTTTTTTATATCTTACTGCAGAATAGCGGTCCGTGCTCTACGTACCCTTTAAATAGGAGATCCAGCTCGATTTGTTTATGAGTGTTTGCATGCAGCTGCTTCTTAGGATCTTGGAGTTAAATGTGTATTTTGTAGTTTTAACTTTAAGCATGCATCAAGTAGCTAATTTTATATTTAAAAATAGATTTAAAAAAGATTCATGTGTTCTGCTTGCCTTGAGATGATTCTGATTGTAAAGTAGTACAAAAACATATCTTTGTGGTATATATTTCACAAAAATTACAGAATAATATGTTTTAAAATAATTAGGTCATTTAAATATGGATTATGAATATTTTGATTAAAAAAAAATCCAGAATAATTGTAATTCAGTATTAGGTTTGCTAAGTATTTTGCCACTGGCTTCAGAAACTACTGAACAATTTAATAAGCTATGATTTCTGTGTGTAGCTTATGCTTCAATTTTCTTTTTAAATAAGAGTGCTGAATTTGCTAAATGAACAATTGCTAAGTGAAAATTTTTGCATCTTTTTTAGTTATGCAAAGTTCTTGTTCCTTTATTTAATTCAAGAAAGAACCCAGTCAGAACATCAGTGCATTCGTGCAAAAATGTGCAATATATAGAGTTGAATATGAGCTTTTCAGAAAGTCAGATTTTCGGATCTGACCAAGAAGTAAAAATACGCAGATACAAAATTAAATAATATGAAGTAATCAAGACTTAAGAAATTTAGATAAGGTAGTAAAAAGAGAATACTCACTGTCAGGTTGAAAACATTATTTATTTCAAGAGAGCTTTAACGTGAAGAAAAGCATATATTTCCAGTAAGAAGAAATTTGGAAGCGGCGGATAAAAACCCACCTGGTTGTTCAGTCACGTTTTCCCACACAGAAAGACGTTCTAAGGCAGTGGTAATATTTAAGCAATGCAGAAGGTGTTCCTCAACTTTTCTAAGATAAAAAGCTAAACTGTGCATTCGTTTCTTCAAGTGTGTTTGACAGAGACCCAGTGGGAGAAATGCAAGCTTGTGTCAAGACAGCACAGCTAAGTTTCTAGCCATCCTGCCCTGTAAGACCACTTACATATATTTCTCTAAATTTTCAGTTCATTTTTGGGTTGAAGTGACGTGCAATGTATACTTACAAATTTGTGGAATTCCTCTCTCCACTGTTATTTCTCCAGAGAACGCTCTTTTTGACAGGATGCTGTGGAGAATATTGTCAAAGAAATTCCATTTTCTTTTAAACTAAGCCTGCAAACATGTTCCACCAAATGTCATGGGAGCTGTAAAGTCTCCTGTTCTTTGTGCCATAGAAAAAAAACAGTCTTTTAGAAACATTCAACAACAATGAATGGTCCTCTGACTCAATGTAAGTTTATCTGAAAGGATCCTCTGCAAACCTGGATGTGAAAAGTTTATTTTCAGATAGATTAAGACATTTTACAAGTGTTGGGTGCTCTTCTGCCAGTAATTGACATTGGTAATTTTCTGCTTGCTTAGAAAAGATGAACTTTATAACAGTTGATGTAACTTACTATGGTTTAATAGACAAAGGAGATTTCCTAGTTCTTATTTTTAATAAGGTGATGTCTACTTTTATGGATGCAAGTTATCCTTAGAATGAAGTGGATTCTTAAGTAACACAGTGTTGTTGGTGAAAAGCCTTAATCATTGAAAGATGACTGCATGTCACCTGGATATGTATTGTAGGATACACACCATATTCTTATTTGCTCTGGTGTTTTCACTCATTTTTTGTCTTTCCTATTAGAAAGAACATGTGAGTCCTTTTTCATAAGGTAAATATTATCTTTTCTTACAATAGTTTGTGTTAAAATTTATGGCAAAAGAATGTTCTATATGTGCTAATTATTAATCTGCTTTCCCTGTGAAGTCAGTTGCATAAACCATTGTCAAATTAAAAGGAGAAAGGAGGTATAAGGTATAATTTATAAACAGGCAAAGCTAGTGTTTGCTTAGAAATCAGTTGAGTATAAGGGATTTACTTCTGAGACAAGGAGCTTTTATAAATGGATTTTTTTCAGTATTCATTAAAAGATAGTTGGTGTAACATTATGGGATTTTATTGTCTGTTTTCTGCACTGTGTTAGAAATAAACCTTATATCAGTTCAATTCAAATCTGTGTGAGCATCAAAAGCTCAGGGAATTCATCCAGCTGACATCTGTATCTGGTCAGGTCTGTTCTCAGGTTGAATAGTTGCCTGGTCACCGGAGAGCCCAGGAAATAGTTGTGCTATCTTAAAAACGGCAGTGGCAGTTTGCAGTTGCAGTCTGCGAGAAATGTAGGACTGTCCCTCCTGCAGGAAGCACAGCCTTAGATGTACCTCACTGAGTAACTGCAACACAGAAGCACAAACATCCTCCACTTTTTTCTGTTCTGGGCTTTTTTCCTCCTCTTCTGTTTAGCATTGCTGTTTAGGGAGAGGTTATTTGACTTGCTGAAGTGTTCATTTGCTTTGGAGGTGATAGCACAAAGTTAAATTAGCTAAACCACACAAAAAATTCCACCTCAACATGGAAGAACTTCTTTATGTTAAGGGTGGCAGAACTCTGCAACAGGCTGCCCAGGGAAGCTGTGGAGTCTCCCTCTGAGACGTTCAAAACATGCATGGATGGAGGAGTTCCTGTGGCACCTGCTTCAGATGACCCTGCCATGGCAGGGCATTGGACTGGATGATCTCCAGAGCTCCCTCCAACCCTAACAATTCTCTGATTCTGTGAAATATGCCCAAAGGTACTGTGGCAAGAGGAGATAAATATGGCTAAATTAAGGCATTTTTCTATATTCAGAACATGTAAGTGAAATCTCCAGAGGTCCCTCCAACCTTAACAATTCTGTGATTCTGTGAAATATGCCCAAAGATATTGTGGCAAGAGGAGATAAATATGGCTAAATTAAGTGATTATTCTATATTCGGAACTTATAAATGAAATCCTCCATGTATTTAACTGAAAGATAACTGGAGTAATAAATCACTGGAGAAGAAAATGGAGGAAAAATACATTTGATGTTTGTATTTTAAATGTGTCTCTATTTTTTGATAGTGACTTTGTCAGGACTTAAATCTGAGGAGGGCAGAGTTCCAGCTGCAGCTCTCACATTCATTTAGTGTCGCTGTTTATTATTTTTATTTTTTAAAATATGTCGTGCTGCTTTAATAAGGAGAAAATGGGTCAGGGTCTGTTAGATATTCAGTGTGTGGGTGGGAATCCTTTGACGTGCTTTCTGGGGAAGCCACTAACTTGGGAATTGCTGCTGAGAATGCAGGAGAACAAGATAGAATTCAGTCAGTAGCAATATATATTACAAGTAAACCCTTTCACACCCACTGAAAGGAAGAGGCTAGAGAGGTGGCTGAAATCTGGCAATTAACCAATATCATGGAAAATTTTTAGGTATGAGAAACCCATGCAAAGGCAATGTAGGGGAAAAAATACGTGCTTTGTAATTCCCTGAGCAGAATAAGAAATTGTGCCTCAAAAGTATGGATAAATAGTATAGACTTCCTCATACAATTTGAATACCGTTTTAATGTAGTTTTAAAGTGATTTTGAGGTGTGAGGGTGCTTGTGGATTTTGCTTTCAGAGTTACATAAAGTTTTCAGAAAAAATATGATAGATTAGCCTCTGGGGAAAATAGGATTTTTTTTTTCAAGTTCTAGAAAAAACAGACTTTTTTTTTTTTTCAGGTTTTTTTCAACTTTTTTTGTGCTTATGAATTGTAGCTGAGTATTATATATTGGTGCTTTTCTTGCTATATATTATTTTTATTTAACTTTTAACTGTAGTTCATAAGAAATACAATTAACATGCAGTCAAGGCTTATTCATTACAATGGTGCCTTGCCTACATATAAGTATACTTAATTAGTTACTATAGGATTATTTCTTTCTAAAGAATTCTCCATGTATGTCAACATCTGTCTGTCTCTGAAATGCAGGCAACAAAGATAAGTGAGTTACCTTAATTATGAAGTGGAAAAATTCAATTGAGAGTAATAAAAAGACCCTCAAATGCCATTAATATTAAAATATTACTTTACTGACGTTTACTTTGTTTCCCAAAAGATTTGAGTAGGAAAGCCAAACATATTTCTGTATCAAAACATAAAATTCAAAATTGCCCTGGCACAGAAAACACATATAAGACAACTGGTTCTGCTCTTCTTACATTGCTGGATGTCTTGACCCTTCAGTGCTTTCTTAAAATCTTGTCAAGGGAAAGGCTGTGCATGTTGTTTACCTGGACTTTAGTAAAGCCTTTGACGCTGTTCCCATGGAATTCCCTGAAAGAAATTCGCCGCTCATGGCTTGCACAGGTCTGGTCTTGTCTGGGTAGAAACTGGCCGGGTGGCCACCAGAGAGGGCTGGTGACTGAAGTTAGGTCAGCAGGTGGAGTTCCCCTGGGCTCGGTGTCTGGGCCTTCTGATGTCTTTATAGATGGTCTGGGCAAGGGAGTTGGGGCACTCCCACTCACTCAGCAGACAGCACCGAGCTGGGTGGGAGTGTTCATCTGCTGGAGGGTAGGAGGATTCTGCAGAGGGGTTTGGGCGGAGGGGATTGCTGGGCCAAGGCTATGAAGGTCTGCAGAATNGGATTGCTGGGCCAATGCTATGAAGGTCTGCAGAATGCGTTGCTTGGGTCCCTCGCTGCAGTGCTGCAGGCTGGGGGCAGAGTGGGAAGCTTCCCGCAGAAAAGGACCTGGGGGTGCTGGTCAACAGCAGCTGAACGTGAGGCAGTGTGCTCCCAGGTGGCCGAGGAGGCCAGTGGCATCCTGGCTCCTCTCAGAAGCTGGGTGGCCAGCAGGAGCCACAGGGCAGGAAGTGACTGCCCCCATGTATTTGGCACTGATGAAGCTGCACCTCGGGTCAGTTTTGGGCCCCTCACTACAGGAAGGACGTTGAGGTGATGGATCATGTCCAGAGAAGGGAATGGAGCTGCGGAGGCACCTAGAGAGGAAGTCCTGTGAGGAGAGGCTGAGGGAGATGGGGATGTTCAGCCTGGAGAAAAGGAGACTCAGAGGCGACCCAATTGCCTTCCACAGCTGTAGACAGGAGGGTGCCAGTCTGTTTTCCCAGGTAATAACCACAGGACAAGTTGAAACGGCCTCAAGTTGCACCAGGAGGGGTTCAGATTGGATATTAGGAAAAATTTTGTCGTGGCAAGGGCTGTCAAACACTGGAGTGGGCTGCCCAAGGAGGTGGTGGACTCCTCGTGCCTGGAGGGATTTAAAGGCTAGGTAGATGTTGCACACAGTGCCATGGTTTAGTGGTGGAGCTGGCAGTGCTGAGCTAATGCTTGGACTCAGTCTCAGAGGTTTCTTCCAGCCTGATTCTGTGATTTGAGTATCAGACTTCTCTTACGTAGCGTAATTACAGAAATTTCCCTACAACATTGCGTCATTTGAAACTGTAATTAAATAATTTGTATGTGCACTTCTTAGTTTTCTTTTCATTGCAGATATAATGGGTTTTGATTCATTGTATGGGCTGCCAAATCTTTACCTGTGTCTTGGCTAAGGAGATGGAGCTGAATGTGGGTGGTTTGAATTCCTTTTCAATACACATGTCCAGATTCTTAATTTATTTTTAAGGACCTGTTAGCTCAACTTCATGGAATGCAACATCAATTACTTTAATTGGTAGTCATTTCAGACTTGTTCATTATATTCTTATTCTTTTTTTAATTCATCTATATCAGTGTGGTATAAGAGTGCTCAGAGTATCTTTACTGCTACAGCTTTTAAATGAAGACTATTTCTAAGAACAGTTCCTTGAAGCTTAATTTGGGTTGTAGATTTTTTTTTTTTAAAAGGAAAAAATGTTTTCAATACCCATCAAGTAAATAATTTTCATACTGAAATAATCTTTGAACTTTTTTGATCTGTAAAGTAGTCATAAGCTTTTTCTTTCAGCCAATTTTCCTTCTTGGTTTTGATGATAAAGTTTTTTATAGGTGTTTAGATGACTTAAGGACATTTCATCCAAGTAACCATCTCATTACTCAAATGCATGTAAATTATTGTAGAACTTAACTTCTGATTATTAACATTTTATAATGTACATTTCAAAAATATTTAGAAATATCTTTTATAAACAGTTAAAGCACTTACTGCAGATGAACAGTTGGGTTCTGGGTATATTTTCATTACAGTAACAAGAGTTTACAGTTCAATTTTTATAAAAATAATCATTGTTTTATAAAGGATACTGATACAGTACTGCTTTCATATTTTCTAAAATTTAGTTTTTCATAATAGCAAAACTCCTTGTGGTGAGAAGGAGGAGGGAAAGATAATTTCTAATCAGAAGATTTTTGTACCTGGTAGCTGGTTTTCTACAGATCTTTTTGTCTTGATAAGAAGATAGTATTTTCATATTCCTTAGCAAGTTTGTACCAGGCTGTATATTTAGCTTGTGTTTGTTCACATTTACAATAGGAGGCATTAAGCCATTCTGCACAAATCAAGAGGACATAAACTGTATTAAAATACTCCTTCTTGTATCAAACAATACAGACAAAAGTTTATTTCTTCAGTAGATAGATGATAATTGTTGAGGGTAGAAGACACTGGCAGTTTCCTGTGAGGATGGAAATTATATAAATGTGTAGACAAAGAGATGTTTGTCACTAAGAGAAGGTCAAAACTTGTGTGTATTTAAGATAAACATATAATTTACCAAATGGCTAAATTAAACAAAAGAAAAGCTGATAGTCTCTGATTCATAATCTTATTTCTTCTACTTTGATAAAAAGGAAAACAAGTAGCTAACTGAAAATATTTGTAAACACATTTTTGTATCAGAACTGAGCTTCACACTTGACTATCAAATATGAAAATGTGCAGAGAAATTCAGATTATTTTTCTGATTGAGTCATTGGGCTTCAAATACTATTGTTCTTAGATGCATTAGGATTATGCATATAGGTGACATAGACCATAAAAATGAATTACTTTGACTACATAATTCTATTTTTTTCTTGTCATGATAATAAACATAATTTGCATTTTAATTTGATTTTAGTCTTTGTGACTCAGCTGTGCCAAGTATTGTACAGAATACTGAAAGGACTGAAAGTAAAATCAGGCAGTAGATTGCTGCTTTGTATCTGGATGCCTGAAAAATACATCAGCTTAGCTTGATCAAGAAGCAAAGATTTGGACAGAGAGATTTTAGAGAATTTCTCTGTTAAACCTCAGTGGAGAAAACATGTAACTTGGAATGGAAGTTGCCTGTAGCCTTGTCACCACTGAATGGTGCAAGTGTTTGAGACCAATATTGACTAATAAGTGATAATATTGACTACAATATTGACACAGACTTATAAGAGATAATACGAGTGTCATATCTCAACAGCACAATCTGCATTACTGTTTATACTGTCAGTCTTACTGTGGTCATGAGAAGTTAGAGGCTGCTGCAATTTAAACATTGAAACATAAATTAGAAAAACAGAACCAAATTCTTTCTGAGAATGATATGCACATTGGCCATTCATCTTCAAGAAGATCTTTGCCACCTGCCTGGCTGGGAAAGGAAGGAGCAAGGTGAGGAGCACTCCTTTCCCCCAGGCCTCCTCTGGGAAAGCACCTTTTCTTTTTTTTTTTTTTCCCTGAAAACCAGCATCTTTGCCCCTTGAAAAAAACTAGGAAGTGCTTTTGCAAAGCTTGGAGACTAAAAAATAAAAAATACTGCCAACCTCCCCACGTTTTCTGTGCCAGGGCAGGTTTAATCCAGCGCTGCATTGTCGCTGCCCACCCTTTCAGATGACACCTGCTGCATTATCTTATCTTCTATCAGTTTAAGGTGGTAGTTTATCACCTCCCTCATGACTAAGAGCTCTTCCTAATGAGCAGAGTAATTAACAGCAAAAGACTAGGCAAAAGTCTCATTCACCTGACTATTAGGATGGGTTTTGGTTCCTTGCAGTACAGTCTAGACTAAGGTTGGAGTGATGTGTGACATCCAGCACTTACGTGGATTCAGCCCTCCTCAGGACTATTATGGGTTTATGGGGAATTTACCAGAATAGAGCAGCAGGCATGGAAGACACTGATTTTCTTGGTCTCATCTGTTTCTTTGTTTTCCATGGTCACATACTTGATGGACAGGGCGCCAAAACTGTCTCTGAAGGAAACCTTGAATTCTGTTTCCTTGGATATTTTGTAGATAAAAAATGGACTGAAAAAGAAATCTCTGTAGGCTTTTGATGTTAATTTGATGTCTTTTTTCATAGCTCTTTAGTTGAGATACTAGTTTATTATAAATTCAGATCTATTGTAGCAAGAATTATGAATAAAATGTTATTGAATTTTAAAAACTTAAAATACGATACTCCTTTTGTGCGATGACTTCATGGATCAAACCAAGAACTGAATCTCATTGTATAATCAGGGGAATTTCTTGCTTTCAAAGGAGTATGTTTCCATTTTTAATTATCATAATTAATAAGATATTAAACATTGAAAAATAGAACTAAAAATGTCTTGTTTTCCCCTATGTCTAAGCATTGCTACAGGAAGAAGTGTCAGTTTTGGGTGCCAATCTGGAAGCTTATCAATGATTCGGTGTTGCATTTTTAATAGAAATGGATGAATATATAATCAAATTATGGTACATAAAAATGTTTATGCATTAATTCTGCATTCAGAGATGCAGTGTAAACCCTTTAGTTACTGAATCTTGCTTTTGATTTTTCAACTGAAAATTGGATCCCCTGGCAGGTTGGACAGGTTTTGTCCCTGGAAGGAAGCTCTCTTCCCCTGCTAGACTTTCAGGTGCAAGCCACACATTGATCCATTGAACCAACAGCCCTTGAATCCAGCTTTTTGCCCATGCATTCTTTGTGGCTCTAATGTTGCCTTCCACAGTAATAGAGTAGAAAAACCAAAAGTTGTATTAAAATGAAATTAAATATACTGTTTACCTGTTACTATCCACAGAGCCAGATACTTTGCCTTAGAAATAATTGAGGTTGATCCAGGAGTGTTTTACCTTAAATAAATCTGTGTTGTTCGTTCTCACCTTGCTCTTCAAGTGCTGGGTAATAGTTTTCATGCGGACTTCATGTGTAAATTCCATAATGATGAAGGAAGGTCTGCCAGCCTGTAGTTCTCTGGAAAATCCTTCTTGGCATTTTTTTGAAGTTACCATGGCACTGACTTTGTCACAGTCATGAGCCTTAAAGCTGGCAGAGGAGCTTCCTGGTACCATCAGCCAGCTCTCTTGACACGGAGTTGTGCTGCGTGTCATCTGACGGCGTGTCAGTGTGTGTATCCTGCTGCTCCATGTGACCATCCCACCTCGCCCTCCTGCTCTGTGGTGGTAGCACCTTTCCCTCCTGGTCTCTGAGATAGAGCATCTCTCTGTCTCACTTGGGGCATATTTTGCCAGTAAATACTTAAGGCAAAGGGTTTAATTGCCTCAGCCTTTTTAGTGAAATTCATTACTGGATCGCCTGTGCCATTCATCAGTCTTCCATGTCCTCGTGGCATAACCCATTCCAGTTTTTGCTTCAGACAGGTTTAGGTATTCTTAGTTCCAGCCCAGTGCAATGCAGCTCAGGATTTCTCTGATTGTTTGTCCTGCTTCTTCCTCTTGGCCCTCTTCCCCTTGACACAGTCAGTATTTCTGTGTTCAGCCAAGTTGGCATCTTGCTGTGGCTGCTGTGCCTTTTTGTTTCCATATGGGAATGGATTCCCTTGCACTTTGCAGAAATCATTCAAGGAGTTTGACCTGTTCTTCTGGGTTCCTCCTCATGACAGGAAAGCCTTCTGTTTATCTGTTCCCTAAAAAGGTTGAGGTCTCCTGAATCCTGTGATTTCTAGTTTGTTGTCTCCTTCACTGCCATCACCATCATCAGCAATTTTGCTTAAAGACTTGGATTGCAGAGTGCCACTGTGTGGCTTAGATCTAGGATCAGTGTTCAAAAGCATTACTAGATGCTTGTACTACTTCCATGAAAAATAATCTGTTAATGCACTCTTTGCTGTTACTCCTCCAAAGTCTGTTTGAGGCTGTGTCAGGAGCTGTGACACCAGAGGTCAAATATTTGTGGAATACTTGTTTCTCACACCAGAAGGTTTTTGCCAATTCCTTATTTGTGTTGCTGTGGGTATTGTATATTGTATAGTTTACTTACTACAAGTATTCCCTCTGGTGCTATATTAAACTGGCCTAGAACTTTCTTACTGCATAAACGTACAGCCTTAATCCAGTTTTCATGTACTTCTGTATTTGTTGTCTTTTTTTTTTTTCTTTCTCTCCTTTCTGGAAGAGTTACTGGTTCTCAGAAGGCAGTTAAAATCATAGAATCGTTTAGGTTGCAAAAAGAATCATTGAGTTTCAAACAATTTCTAAGATCATTGATTCCAAGCATTAAATCAAACACTGCCAACCACTAATCCATGTTTTAAGTGCCACATTGACATGTCTTTTAAATACCTCTAGGCATGGTGACTCAACCACCTCCCTGAGCAGCCTGTTCCAGTGCTTGACAACACTTTTGGTGAAGAAAATATTCTCAATATCCAATAGAAACCCTTCTTGACATAACTTGAGATGATTTCCTTTCATCCTATTGCTTGCTGCTTAGCAGAAGCATTCAGCCTTCACTTTGCTGCAACCTCCTTTCAGGCAGTTGCAGGGAGTGATCAGGTCTGTGCTCCAGAGCATCACTGTGGAATGCAGGTCCTCTGTTAGTAAATGCATAGGAAAGACCATTCCTGATTAATTTCATGAAGTGTTCAGTTCCATTTTTAAATTATAAAATGAATATAGTTTCTGATATTCCTGGTACTGAGAAGTTTCAATTGCTCTTGAGAAGTAGAAGTTGGAATTTATTTGAAAGATACTGCGGAGGAGAAACTTAACTTGCATAACACTACAATTCCTAAAATGACCTCTTAAGATTAGTTTAAGTCAGTTGTGTCACTGACAACTTTGTTTAAACTCAGAGAGCATTATACTTGTTTGAGATGAAGCTGGACTTAGCTTTTGTTTCTTCTAAAAATATTGGTTGTGTTGTGAACATACATGCTGGCAAACCCTCTAATAATTATGACTGACCTGGAGCTGTTTGAATATGCCCTTTAAAGAAAAAAAAGAAACAACGAACCATGGAAAAGCAAAACCTGTACTGTAAATAATAAGAAACCTTATTATAAAGTTGAAAGTTATTTTTTCAAACAGCAGATTATAAAATTTTTTTCTTTGAATCATTGGGAGATTTTTGGGAGGTTCCTGTGTAAAAGTGAAGCAGGGAGTGAATGGCGTCTTGGAGCTTTCTTTCTTTACTACCTGTGATAAGGTTTGGGGAAAAAAGAGTTATGGTTCAAGGTTCAGTGGTTCTTAGTATGCACTGCTGTATTGGGAAGTGAAGCCCCTCTCTAAAAGCAGCATGTGGCCTTGGCATGTGCTCTTACCTAGGCTACAAGGGGATTTGATACTTACATTTGACTATTCTAGAATGAAATAATTTAAAGGGAAAAGGGAATTTACAGTTTGCTGGTTTAGCTCATACCCTAAGTCAACAAGGTTCATCTGCCATGCTCAAGCCAGACACAACTTGTTTTAAGTTTAACACATATCTAAAGCATTTTCCTCTTAGAATATTTTAATCTTGAATGACAATTTCAATAAGAGTTTGTATGAAAAAGAATGTGCACCCTTTAACTAGAACCAGAATGTTCTTATTGTTCTGACATCTTTCTACCCCATAATCAACTTTAGGAGGTGCTGCAGGTGGTTTGGAGGTTGAGTGAGTTAATAATGAATAAGGATTTACGTGGCCTTTGTGTCACTTTTTGTTTCCAAGTCTTTTGCCAGCAAGTCACCTAAGGGCTTAAAATTGACCAGGACAATAAGCAGCAGGAGCCTGTGGTGCAGTTGATGCTGATGAACAAAGAAAATAAGTTATAGAAGTGAAAATAAGTATTATTGGTTGCACTTAATACTATTAAAAATAGTTTTCTTGTAAGGAATACAAGGAACCAATTCAAATACAGATTTTTTTGTTGTTGTTGTAGTTTTATGTAGGACCTAAGCCTTTCTCTTTATGTTTAATGCAATGATTATTCAGTTTATCAAATGTTACTGCATTACTTTTGCTCAAGAACATTCACTCAACAGATGTCAGTATTATGTAATTTTTTTTTCTTTTTTCTCTTACTCCTAAGTCACTCTGGAGATTGCCATTGTAGCAGGAAGGCACTTACCTTCAAATATTTCAGGACTAGAAGAGCTCGTCCATTTCTATGACCTGACTAAAGGGTAGAGTTTCTTCTGGTCTCTCTCTCCTAAACCTTGTGATCCTTTCAAATAGGAGTATATCTTTAGTAAACATTTAAGGAATGATAGCTAGTGCCTTCGGAAGAGGCAAAACTTCGTTGAATGTGAAACAAGGGGATTTTTTTTTTCTTTTTGCCACGCTCCCCTCCAGGTTGCTTGACTGCATTCACTTATATGTAGGCAAATCTTGTTTTTTTGAACAAGACTTGTGACAGAATTTTCTCACTCCAAAATTTTCATCACAGATTTCCTACACTAATACTTACATCATTTGATTACAAGTATAGATTGTTGCAGTTGGTGCCACAGTTTACTCTAGAGGCTCTTAAAATTCTTAAATCTTTCCTGTTCAAAGTTTAGACAGTGCGGGTAACTTGTAAGTCTGTCAGCAGCCTTTTATAAGGGTGGGATTTCATGTATGTGAGCTTTGATCTGCAGTGCTGGAAGCTCTTTGAATTTCCTTTGCTTTGGAACCTGTATGTAATGGTACAAATGTCTTAATATTCCTGAACTAAACGCTGGAGTGCCTACAGGTCAAAATGACAATTATCCCGATTCCTACACTACAAATGTGATTTCTTCAAGCTTTTTTCTAGCTTTCTGTGTTACCTTGAGAGTATTGTTCTTTCCCTTCCCTGTAAAAGCAGTCATATTTGCACATTTAAAACTTTTTTTTTTT
>WAAG01009624.1:1024-42293 GCA_013390105.1 Tichodroma muraria | reverse complement strand
AAATGAATTTGTAGGAGCATTATTAAATAAACTCCGGCTGTGGCATGTTTGCTTTAGGACCTTGTTTAGCAAGGCACTTCAGTAAATAGATAATGTGAAGCCCATGAATGATATTATAACTGTGCAATGGATAGAGCACACAAGCGAGTGCTCAGTGTCCAAGATATGAGGAGCCCTCGAACTGGAGCTATTCACACAATTAAAGTTAAACATTTGCTGAAAAGACATTGGATTATTCAGCTATTTAAAGTAAAGCATGTGCTCAAGTACTTTGCTGAATCAGAGCCTATAAAAAGAAATGTTCACAAAAATATGGGAATGCTGAAAATGGAAACTAATGTCTAGTTAGCAGATATTGTGAGGCTGCACAAGTGAGCTAAAGCTGGGTGCGAGACCACTGTTGGCTGGGTTAGCTCTCTGCATCTCACATCCAAGCTGTGAGCTTTACTCAGGAGTGTTTGTGCTGGCTGCCTGGGGTGAGTAAAACTGAAGTCTTTTCTAGGGCAATAAATCCACTGCTTAGTTTGCAAGTCATCATACCAGGAGCATTATGCTGCATGATACGCCTGCTATAAAATGCAAGGCTTCTCTGAACCACTTAATCGAGGCATAAACTCGAGCTGTGAGGTAAACTCTGGAGGCTGAGTGTGAGTAAAGATCAATAAGATGTATCTCAATAACTCTTAAATTAATAAACTTCTACTACTGATTTACTAGCTTCTCTGTGTTAGTGGAGTGATAAGTGGTTACATTCAGAATAAGACCTGCTTGCTTTTTTGCTGCTGTGAAAACCTGAAAAGACCAGTGAGACCAGAAGTAAGTGACAGCTAGTATCAGTCACTGATAGTTAAAAAGAGACATAAAAGCATTGGTGCAACCACTCTCCCAAAGTTTAACTATTTGCGTGAGCCTCTGTCCCTTAAAAAATAATCTCCTCCCAAAGGTGTTCACCAGGTTGTGTTTCTGAGAGCATGGGTTTGTACAGTACATCACAACTGAGGAAGAAACGGAGTGCTGTATGTGCTTTTAAAGCAATTGTTGAAAAAGGCCTGGAAAAGATATAAACAAATCCTATTTTACCAGAAAAAAACAACACACCACCTTTTTTATTGATAGATAGTGTGAAGTTTATAGGTGTCATCTAGAGTGTAGGTGTCACTAACATTCCGAGATAAATAGCAATCCATGGATTTTCATTTGTTTAAAAAGACAATGGGAGTTGCTCCAAGCCAGGCAGTGGAAGGTGTTTGGCCCTTGGACACCCAAGTGGATCCATGTGTATTAGCCCAGCTCCTGGTATTGATGGGTTTGGTTTCTTTTGTTATTTCCCTTGGATTAGATTCTTTTTTGTATTTGTCAATAAAGTCAGGTACTCTGGTGTACTTCCAGGATCAGTTGCTCAAAGGTAGTGAGACTGACCAAAACAAATCAGGGGAGATTGAAAAGAGAGTATAAGATTCTCATTTACCTTCTGGATCCTGGACTTTTTGTTGGTTGGTTGGTTGGTTGGTTTTTGGTTTTGTGTGTGTGTTTCCAGATTTTCCTCTGAAACCACAGAGCCTGGAAAGTTTCTAGTTTAAAATGCTGGACATAATCGAGTCTCATGAGACCAAGACTTCAGTCTCTTGAGTCCACCAACTATGGCCTTAATAAAGTCATTAAATTGCTTAAGACATGCTCTATAATCAGGAAGGCTGTGTTTAATTATATATTTTGGTCCTTGTTCCCAAATATTGCTTCTGCAATTGCCTTTAAATACTTTAAATACTCCTAACTTATGTTTGTGCTAAACTTATGTTTGTGCTAGGAAGAAATTCTAGTCATTGATTGAAATCTCTTTTGTATTTTACTTTGAGCAAAATAAAACTTGAAAGTCTGTCTGCTCCTCAGAAGGTTCCTCCTGGATTCAGTATAAGGTCATAGATACCACAGGAATACAAACAAGTGCAACAGTGCATTGCTCAGCATAGTAGGAATTGATCTTGTCCCCACAGTGAGCCAATTGGCATCTGGATTTTTGTAAATGAAACGAATAAGGGTTGATCTGAGGGAAGAAAAGAACTTTTTTGAATATCTGCGTGTGGTACTTAGGCTGGATCTGTTACCTGTTTCCCCCCCTCCGTTGCTTTTTGAATGCTGCAAGCAAGTCCTTTGATAAATTCCAGTAGAGCTGAAAGAAGGAATCTCAGCTTTTAGAAGATATCTGTGATTTAGGAGAAACAGGATTCCTTTACACATCTCTGATCCAAGAAATATCTTCTAATTAGGGCAGTGGAGGGCTCTGTTTGGGTCTATTCAGTGTTCTCATTGAATCTCCAGCCTGGCTGACTCCTCTGAACGATAGTTCTGGGCAGCGGGTGACCTCTCCTCTGGAGAAAAGTTGTCCAGCACGACCACCTTTACTGATGAAGAGCCTCTGCAAGTGTTTGGATTGAGAAGTCTGCATCAGGGGAAGATGCTGTGTCCTGAAGATCACCTGCAGTCTGCCCTGGAAGGCAGATAAAGGACCGGGCTGGACGCCTGGTGAGCTGGTGTAAGAAGTAAGCTGCAGATTGAAACTTGGAGAGCAATTAAACATGGGAAGAACCTTGAAAAAACAAAACCAAAAAGCCACACACAATGACTACTCAAGACTTGAGTTTTTCAGTACTCAGTACCTTTCTGAACGAGGTGAAAACTGTTTTTAAGGCTCTGAGAGGTGGCTTTATGAGGTGTAGTGACTCATGCTTGTCATGTCAGTATGTGTTATCCAACTGTTTCTTCTGGCATGAAAACCTGTTAGTTTTTACTGATACTGTAAGAGTGGGAAACCAAACAAAATCTGAGATTCCTCCCCCTGGAACAAAGCAAGCTTCAGCAGTCTCTTGGTAATATAACAAGGGTTCCCTTGATTAAATGAACTGTTTACAGACCTGGGTAACTATCAAGGATGCCAGGGGTTAAGTGAGATAATTTATTTTTGAAGAAAATCAGAAAAAACATAATCTGGTTTCTATTCTGTGCATTAATATGCCAGTTAAGCAACTGGAAATACTGTTCAAGGAACACCTAGTTTGTAAATGAATAAGGATTTCAGGCCTGGAGTAGAGAATCTGTACAAACTGTGCAGTGAAGGCTGCTCTGTTGGAGTGTGTGGTTTTGCATAACAGGTGAACTGAAAATGATGGGTATGACAGGAGCTATATTTAAATGAGCCGAGTTGAAAGCAGTGCAAGAATAGAGGAAAATGATATACACAAATCACAGTGAATTCTGTCCTCCACAGATCTATTTCTTTTGTCCCAAGCAAAAATTGCTGTGATGGAGCATGAGGAGCTAACTTTTGTGACCGAATGAGTCGAAACAACAGTCTGAGTTTGGCAAAGGTACATGCCTTGTGGCATGTGAAGGGGAAAGAAACAAATGTCTTCTGGAAAAAAACTGAGGAAAACAGTTTCATTTTCCAGGAAGGACTTCAGAAAGATTTTTAAGGATTTTTTCCGTATGTAGAAAGAAATTTGAAGATCACAATTTCCAGTGTTTTAGGTTGATACAGTCATTGAATTTCTGAAAGGTCAAAGTTGGAGTGAAAAATACTGCGAATGGGTCTTTATACAACCAAGCTTCTGTGGTTTTGTCAAGTATTTTTGCATATATTTTGGAGTTTCAGCTACTGTTGACCTAAAGGAAGGACCAGGACAGTGTAGAGGAAGTGATGTTGTTTTGTACAGCACTGGCTGGGCTGCAGCAGCGTGGGGTGAGGATCTCATGCTTCCCAGCTCTGGTACTAGAAAAATATTACAGTGATTAAAATCATAGTTTAGGATACTTTCAAATCAGAGGAGAGCCGCACAAAGCTGCGGTATCATTACGTTCTCAAGGGAAAGTCCTGGTGTTATCAAACTCAGTGCTGATCTTGTCACATCAGTGACACCAGTCCGCACTGGGGTCAGCCCAGCATCCCCACGCTGCTTCCGTCCTAAGTCACCATCTCTTTGCACCTTAACCTTAAATACAGCAGTGACTTTACTCCAGTTTTACTTCCTGACATTACTGAGACGACTTAAATATTTCAAGTCATGTTCCTCGGTGGACTCATTAGGTGGGGCATACAATAAATTCCATTTTTTTATTTAGGGAGTTTTCACTGCCATTTCTCTAGGCTTAAAAGCACTCATGCTTTAAATAGCAATTTATCTTTTTTTAAATTTGCTGTAAAACTCTAAATGCGCTATTTTTCCGTATTTCCAGACACCTGTAATCTCAGCTATGCTGCATTGAATTGAATCTCCTATTTGCATTGTTTGGGATTTTTTCCCCATTTTCTTTTATGCCATGTGAATCCTGTGTCTGTCCTTGTTACGTCAGCCTTCCACAAGGGACAGTCAGGTTGTTCGTCCTTTCAGTGAGTATCTACTGCTTACCAGGTTTTCCCCCTAAAGAAATTTCCTACATGTTGAGCAAAAATGGTAAAAATTATACATTTTTTTTGGTACCTTTCAAGCAGCTCCTGCTGGGATGGGCAGTGTGCTGTCTGTTAGCATTGTATCAGAAAGAGCTGCGTTTTTCCTAAGTAGAGCTTTGTTATGAAGTTCATTTGACTGAAAATATTTTGCATGCTTAACTACCTGCTGGTGAATTTTTCTATGCCAAGTAATGTGTCAGGAGCTAGCGGAGCATAGTAAGTTAATTACTTGTGTGCATACTGTGAAGGAAAAGCAAACAGCAAGGTACCGGTGATACGAAGAATGAGACTTCATTTCAGTCACCAGAGATTGTGTTGTTAATGAATCCACTCAATCAGCAGGGAATTGGTAGTGTAGATAAGCCCAGGTATGGCTGTGTACTGATAGGAAGATTAGTCCCTCAACCAAAACATTGTTTTTAGTGAGAGTTTGCTAATATTGAATAGTTTTTCAAAAGCACCGGTGAGATAAAGTAACAGCCTGAATAATTATGGCTGTCTCAAAAAGACATGATGATGCTGATGATCTTCTAATGTGCTCTGCAGACACCATATAAATCCGGTATCTTCCAGATTTCACAGTAAAGTGATACACTCCAGATTCCATTTTATGCTATGTGCCACCGCGGGCTGCCAAACGCTGCTGTGACTACAGAGCACAGGGAGGTGTTCAGAGCTGGCTGCTGCCTTCCCCACACGGGATGGGGCAGGGGGGAAGTGGGAACACTTGCCTTGCTTCCAAAGCATCCTTGGTGGCAGCAAGTGAGGATGCTCCCATGGGAGGCAGTGGGAGCTGCAGGCAGTGAGGTGGAGGAACAAGTGATGCCCTTACATTGCCCTCGGGAAAATTCATCCTGGCAACAGCTGCGTCCCAAAGCCTGTAAGCTGCACTCTGGGGTGACCATCCCTAAATGAACGGTTCATGCGGTGCCAGGGGAAAGAACTTCTATCCCAGCTAGGGTATCTTTTGGGGGTTTTTATTTAACTTGTGTTTGAATGAGCACCACAGGTACTGTGGGAGTGAATCTCGGGCAGCGCTCACCCTGACTCCATCCATCACAGCGGTTCTTCGCTGCCAGCTCTCTGCAGCAGCCGGTTTTCCCCCAGAGCAGCTGCTCAGGTGTTTGTATGCATTTCCCTGCCAAAGGGTAATGGGAAGGGACTTCCCTTCTTCCCCTGGCAGAAGGGAAGGGGTCTGGAGCAGGACAGGGGCTGCTGCCAGTGCCCTCCTCCGGTACTGACAGGTTACTACCTAAAATTCATCTGGAGAGAAGGGGTACAAGCGGATAAGATCCACATTAGGAACATTAGATCCTTTTCGTGACTTTGATTTGTTGGGGTTTTTGGCTTTGGGTTTTGGGGGGGATTTTGGTGGATTTGTTTGTTTTTTCTTAACTCTGGACTTTCCTATCGGAAAACTAAAGCTGGTTTGGAGCAGTTTAAGCCATGTAGTGTAACGTACTGGAAATGACAGATATAGAACAAAAATGAGAAAACCACTTGTAAATGTTCTCTGTCAGCCACAGAGGCACTGCCTTCTGATGGAGTACCTCAGGCTGGACACTATGGCTGCTTGTTGTCTTCCTATTCATTCCTCTTAAATTAATGGCAGAAACATAGACTGAATGTTAATAGAAGTTGAGGGCAGGGTTCATGATGTGTCATTAAGTAAAAGCTAGCAATCTCCCAGCAACTCTCCTGGGAGCTATTTTACTGGTGCATATTAGTGAAAGGGACAGCTGGATTGAGAAGGCTGTTGGAACAGAGATGCCATTATGAACTTAGTTGGGCAAAAGTTGATTTTCACCTAAAAAGGCAATATCATGGCAAAGCCAGTATTTGTTGAGATTTGATGAGCGATTTTGGGGACTGTAGTGTTTTCTGTGATGTGATTAAACTATGAGGTCCTAATCTGGTGGCTGTCTCTGATCAGGTAAGGATCAATAAGGGGTTTTGAAAAGCTGAGGGTGACATGTTTCAACAACAGATAATTTTATCTTCCCGTCTTTATTTTTTAAATCCACCCTCTGCTTAGGACACTTCTGGTTTTTGTAAACCTGTGCCAAAGCAACAAGTGAAAATCATTTTTGTAGTAGATTTCTTTTGAAATGATGAGTACTTTCAGCAGTGCCTCTGGATAGGTTTTATTGATATCAGCCCTCCCTCCCTTTATTCCCTTTCTGTATTGCTCTGTGCTCTCTGTGGGTGTTTTATTAACTTGCATCCTGCAAAAATTCAATAAAAATATACAGTTCTTTCCTGTCTTTCCTCCTCCTTTTTTATTTTTTTTTTTCCTCATACTGGCTTTCAGAGACAGAGCTCTGGGGAGGGCTTCTTTGGTTAGATAGGAGGAACAGATGGGAATCGAGAACAGGTACTTTCTGTTCCTGTACCCACCCAAATTGGAGGTAATTAAGTTACAGTGATCCATCATTTACGTTAGCAGTTTCTTTGGTGAGATCAAGCCTATTAAGGATACATGTGAGAAGTAATAGGACTCAAGTCTGTGGTGCTTTAAAAAATAACTTGAACTGGATTTTTTCTAAATGTGTTTGCAGGTACCCTGGCACCAAGATCTGTAGTGGGACAGTTGAGTGTTGCACAGCTTTTTATCTCCATAGCTCTCTTCAAGTTCTGAGCAGTCCTTGCAGCTGCTCTGATGAGACAGGTGAACTTCTCCGTTTTTAAAGGAAGGGAGTGAAATGGAGCGTGTAATTCATGGTGGTAGGAAGGAGACAGAGAAGCAAGATGGGAATTTTAGATTTCCTGACGTAAATGTCACAGCTAATTACTGTCACTGTCATTCAGTGTTCATGTCTGAGCCCCTGGGCAGGTTCAGCAGCATGGGAGCATTGATGCTTCAGCAGGATCTCAGTCAACCCCTCAAACAACCCATGATCTCTGGTTCAAAAAACCACAAAAGGGTTCCTGAGCCCATCATGTCTGTTCTTGCACATTTTCTTCTTGCCTCACTACTCCTGCAGCCTGGGGTCTGTCTCCCAAAGTTCAGCTCAGCAGATGCTCCCAGGCTGCTCCCCAGTTGATCTTATGGGGTCCAGATCTTATGGGGACTTTCACCTGCAGTGCAGTGGTAAGATCACAGGCACAGAGTAGCAAGCTGGCTGCTTTGTCTTCCCGACTTTTGCCTGCTCTGGGTGTTGGCAATGGTGGCTGTAATTAGCACTGAGCCAAATTCAGGTTCTCTTGCTTCCTTTTCTTTCAACAAAGTCTCGCTGAAGCCCCTGAGACCTCCATCCGCATCCAACAAATCTTGAGTGGGAAAGTTTCTTGCCCATTTTCTTCCCCTTGTTTGCTCAGATTTATTTTCTTAGAGCTTTGTTCACGCTGTGCTTTCTCCTTGGAGTTGCACAGATGGAACCATGGTTTACATCAACATTATGTGAGCTTGTGCTTTTTCATATGTTTAATTCTATGAAACACCAGACTCATTTCTTCTTTTATCTTTGCTCTTTGGAAGAAATGATGTTTCTTTTCTTTCTTACGGAAGGGTTGATCACCTTTCTGGTGTGTTAGTGCCATCTCTGGAAGGTGGCCTTGGAGAAAAAAAGCATGAAGTGTCACAGAGAAGGGGAGGTTAGCCCAGGGGGATGCATCTGTTCAAGTTTGAGATGTTTTATATTGTGTTTGTCTTACATTGTTCAGTTTAAGCTTTTTGAGGCGGCAGCTGTTTGCTAGTGGAGTTTGGAAGAATAGAGCCCCTCTTCCTTCTGCTGCACTGGGGCACTACAGCAATATAAATACCCCTCCTGCCAAGGTCCATCATTATACAGCTATTGCCCTGTAAATGAAAAAAAGGATACTTGAAAAGGGAGACCCTTCTCCCGAGAAACTTGGCCTGGATGTGACCTGTCCAGTGCACCCATTACTGAAATCTGTGTCTTCCTCCCAACAGCACAAAGTGCTCTCACCGAGCTCCCACATTGATTCGTAATACATCTTCATTCTGTAATTTCCATTAGGATTTATACTTTTAAAAATTATATTTAGGAAAAAATCTATTTTTATGTCTGTCCCTAGTCTTCATAGGGCTTTATTGAACTAGTATAGGAGTAGAAGAAAGGTAATTTACGATGCCTTTATATAAATTAATCTCCTGTTTTTTCCTTATATTTTAAGTTATCACCTCGTTTATTATATGCAGCTCAGGGTGAGCAGTTTTTAAAAGGCCTCTGACAGTTATGAAATGAATGGTGTGAGATGTCAGATACATTTATTAAAAATGTAGAAAATTATTAAAAAAAGAGGATGTAGATACACATTGTCTCAGTCACTTGCCACCAGCAGGCATTTTCAATACCACATTTTATCCTCCCACTCAGTGAGTTCTGCATAATAATTTCATTGATACTGTTGTGCTCTCTGCTCAATATAAATAATCTTGAAATATTAGTTGTAAAATTCAACAGGTCATTTGGCAAGTCTGTCTAGAGTTTATTGTGTGAGACAACCCTGAAAAAGCCCCAAACTATTTTGCCAGCACAGCTAAACTTTGTACCATTTTCACTTTTGTGTGGTGGTAAATTATTCAGCTCACAAATGCTAAAACTTGAAATGTTTATGGAAAAAGCTTGTTTTAGTAATTACACTTACTCCACTTTTTGTGAGCTTCCTGCAACGTTAGTCCTAAGGTCCTGGCATTTCCTAACGTTGGCTATCATACATTTGTGCCACTGGCAGGTTGGTAGGTACGGTGGGAGCTTCATACTTTTTTGAGGAACAAAATTGGGACGCAGAAAGTCTGTATATGAGTGTGGGGGGGATATGTAATAAAAAATCACTACATTTGTGACTGCATAATAGAGAATAGGTCACTAAGGAATACAAAGGTTGAAAACATACATTAAAAACTTCACCAAAGGTAACTGAAGGTTAGGAAGTTTAATTAAAAATCCAGCAATAAGTGTAGCATCTGCGGATATGAAAATTTAAGGAGAACATGCATATCACTCTGTCTTCCAGTTTAAAAGCTGCAGACATTATAGGATAGTTTATATTTAGGAGTGTGATTTAAAACCTTTCTTTGCAATTGCCACATTTTGGCAGTGTGACAGTATCAGTGACATGATCAGTTTTGAAGATCAGCTTTCCTTCCACAGCCCATGGCTGGGCAGTGCTGTAGCTGTAGCTGTAGCTGTGGTGGCATTGGTGCTTCTGTGCTGCAGCTGGTGGCTCAAAGGTTATCTAAATCCAACCCCTTTTTGTTCCATCTTCCTGTAGTCTGTGTTTGTTCCAATAAGTACTGGTTAAGCTATGCCTTATCAGAGATTGTTCTTGGGGAAAGTTTCAGATTTTCTGACTTTTCAGAAAACTGTCCCTGGTTGTTTACACCTCTCCCATGCCTTGCACACCTTCCCCGTACTGAGCTTTCAGATTGCTTAGACCTGTTTGTGTCTCAGCAAGCTCTTCAGGATCTTGCTCTTGGTATTCGGTCTCATTTTTCAAGCAGTAATTGGAATTTTCTGCAAGCACGAGTTTCTCATGTTAAACAGAGTGATGACAGAGAATAATAAAATGAAAAGCCCTTTTCCCCCAGGGCAGGAAATCTTTGTTCAAAGCAGCACTGTGAACTCTTAACTACAGGCTCTCCTTCTCCATCCCTTTGATTTTGGTATGCCATCACTTTAGAGAAAGACAGTATAATTTCAGCAACTTTTCCCCCTAATATAATGATTTAACAACCTGGTTGCTTTCTCTGCAATGGGAAGATGTCTGAAAGATGCTGCTGATTTTTATCAAGGCTTTCAGGGATTTTTATACCTTTACCTCTGCAGCCTCATGCTAAGTCAATCAGCAAAAGATATGTCATTCAAATCATTCTTTTCGGCCTTAATATATAAATGCCATCTTTAGGCTTCATCCCACAGATTTCACTTCATTTCTGCTTCCCAGGGTGGGACTGGAGATGAGAGGAGAGGGTAAAGGGAGGCTGATTTTTTCAGCCAGTCTGGATCTGCAGTTCATGCCTTGCCTCCTGTCACTATTTACATGGCTTAGGCACTTTCTCCAGTGCCTTCCGGGACTTACTGATACAGCTCCTTTTAAATGGCAAACAGTGATGATGGGATCTTCTGGCATCAAGTAACAGCTTCAGGTTTTTTGGTCCCAGATAACAGAGAGGAGCCCTGGGACTGAGATTTCTGAAGGATCGTAAAACACTTCACTTCTGTAGTGAATTTCACTGATATTTGTTTGTTTAAAACACTTCTTTCCTGTTTGAAAATCCAGCGTGCTATTGAAGTTCATTACTTTGTAGCTGAGCAAGGGCACCTCTTCCTTGTTCTTTCTCTTGTGTGGAAGAAAGGAACTGATTTTGTTTACTGGAGGTGACATTTCAGTGTTTCTTGAGATTTGGCTCATGATGGAGCAGTTCAAGTAGGGCTGAGACTTGGAGGCAGAGATTCTGATCTGTAGTGTTGCTCAGCTAAATGCTGGAACGGTTGGGCAGGTCACAGCTGCCAGTCTGTCCATGAAAAGGGAAGCACCTCCATTTTTCCAGAGCCCGCAAAACTTACAGAGGTTCTTACCTGCTGTGGTCCTTGAAGTCTGTAGGCTGCCCCTCCAGAGCTGCCCAAGCAAAGGCTGGGACCTCCTTTTTTATTTGAAGAGGAAATACTAATTCATTCCATTGATTTCTAATAACTGGTTGTATTTTGCTCTAAGAGAAACATGGAATTTTCTCCCATATTAAAATGATAGGATGGGATGTCTTCATGAAATGACCAAGCTAATTGCGGAAATGAGGGGATTGCATTGCTTTGCAATCATTACCGTTTTCATTCAAAAATGAAAAGCAAAGAGGCATTGATTACAGACAAAGACTTGTCTGAGGTATTTCTGTTAAAAAAGAACAAAGAAGAACAAATAATAAAAAAACCTCAAATAATTAAAAGCCCTAAAATAGTTCTTTCCATGTCAAGCCTGAGATTTATAATCACATTTTTGTAAAAATGTTTAGAAAACAAGTGAAATAAAAAATAAAAAAGTTGATATTTCTACGTCTTTACGAATGAATGATGAAATCATATTACTTAAAAATTGCTAATTTCTGTTAAGTTATATATTTGTGAAGGTATATGTGTTATACACCAGTTTGTATCAGAGAGCCTATCCATTAATTAAAAAGTTATGTAAAATTAAGGAAATGACAATGTTTTTAATAACAGATGCTTTTAAAAAAAACCTGTGGGAGAAAAACAAATATATTTTACTTCTAAAGTGGAAGTTTTTATGCAAGCTTTAATTAGATTTTGGCAGAATACATTAATGGTTTTTCATTAATGAAGTCTGCTCATTGCTTTGTACAGTAAAAAGGAGAAAAAAGTAATCTTGGATTATATTTAAGGAGCAGACAGTGTGTTAAAAAACTATTAAAGCTACTGCAGTCATTGACAGAATGATTTTGCATGAGAAAAGAGTCTAGGAAGTGTCAGGTAATTTCAGACAAGGATGGGTGATAACATCTTCGGCCTGAAGGGTGGGTTGAAATATGTGTGAGACCCCACGTGCTGCTGAGCTCCCTGACCCCAGCTCTCCTTTCAGCCCTGGGAGCCAGTGGCCCTTTTGTGCCTGATTTCAGCAGAGGAAAGTTCACAGAGACCTGGCTGCCCCCAGCACGCCGTGCTCTTGCTGCCGTGCATTTGGCTGCTCTGGGGTGCATCCAGCCCTCTGCCCCAGCGTGGGCCTTCAGCTGTTGGACCCAAGCCCATGGTTTCCTGGAGGCAGGACTCTGCCTTCAGTTCCTGAAGATGCCAAACATTACCAGTTATCATTCTTTCTGTGCTGTCTCTGCATCAAATATTCTGGCTCTCGGATGGGGCTGTCTGATGTTCACCTTTGCCTGCAGGTTGTCCCACCATCTCAGTGGAAATGTGTGCTATCTATTAACACAGGTGTGGGCTCTTGGTTTCTGAAAACCAAATTATTTATCAGCCTTAAAAGGCCAACTCAAATTCATTTGAAATTTTATTTAAGTCACCATGCTTACTCTTGGAAAAATGAAATACAAATAGCCATAAGTTCCTGTGTTTCAGATGGGTAAATGTCACACACAGAATTACAGGATTTCTTTTTTTAACTAGGTTTAAGTGAAACAGAGTCTTTATTTAGTGTCATGTTTTTATTTAAAAGCATTTATTTAAAGTTCTAAAAAACAAAGAATTCAATAAAGCAAGACAGGTGTAACTGCAAATGATTAATGATATAATTCTCAGTACTTTATAAAGTGTCTAACGCTGAAGAGATTTATACAGTGCAGAATGGCAATTGTGCTTTGATGGAAGGAATAGGTAATCAATATCTGCAAGCTTGGAAAAAGTGTTCTATTTCCTCCTCTAATGATATAGGGCTTTTTTGCAAAGCAAGGATGTCTGGAGCATGAGACACTTGGAAGAAGAATTAATTTGAAATCTGTAGTGGAAGATCAGTTTTAATTGAAACTGCACTTGAATGTCCGTGGAAAAAAACAGTCAGTTGGGCCTGAACCCTTCTGATGGCCACCTGGGAATTCGTGAATTCCACTGTGCTATTCTTGATAGTTTTCCTCTCCCCTCCCTGCCTTCCCCTTTCTGTGGTCGTTGTTAAAGCCGGGGCAGCCGCAGTTCTGCGCTGCTGGGAATGGAGATGTTGGGGTCGTGGCCTCTATGTCTGTCTCAAGCTGCAGCCATAATGGTGCAGGTCACATTGCATGTAGTCATTTACATATCAAAAACTTGTGAAAGAAATTAATGGCAAGCCTAGCCATTTATAAAATCCTGGGCTGATTTTAACTAGCAGGTCTTGAACCTCTAAATCGGGGCTTAGCCTTATGGACTGTAATTTGTGATGTCAGGACTAGGAGTCACAGCACCAGCACTAAGTTGAGGTTTTGAATTGCTGAGAGTTTCATTGCATTAGATTTCTTTCTTTAATAATTCAGCATGGGTATGGAAGCATTTTGTGCATGGAAACTTATACTGTCACATGAAGAAAGCAGATACTGCTAGGCTTTATTTTGCTAGATTATAGATTTACAAGCAAGTGAAGCTGCTGTGTTTATCGAAAGATTTATTGCTATTAAATTAATTCAAGCAAGTTAAATTAATTTAAGAAAACTTAAGCAGACTTGTTTTATAAAATGAAACAACACCTTCAGAGGTCTGTGAAACACTACATTTCAGCAAGAGTCAGTTCAGGTACCTAAGTCACTTGAGGTTTTAATTCAACATGGTGGTTTGTTTGTTTACCCTTATGGCTTATTTTAATCATTTTGACAAGGCAGTTTTCACTGCAAATAGGTTGAGAGCTGGCTATACTTAAAATAAATAAATAAATAAATGTGACAAGATGCAGGGAAGAAGCCCTACAGTCCCTGTTAAAATAAATCTGTCGACTTAAAAAAAGGGAAAAATTCCTCATTGGCACCGGAATTCTTAAGAAAGAAAAATTGGAGTGCACAGCTCCTTTTGAATGCACAGCTGAAACAACTGTGATAGCCTCCGTGGGCAGAGTGCTTTTGAAAAGCTCACCCCTTGTTTATCATAAAGCCAAAAAACGAGAGCTGGCGGGTTTGATTATGTGCAGTGCTAAATATTTAAAGCAAATTCCCAAATTTCATGGGGTAGATGCAAGGTTATATGTAAAGTAAATCTGAATTTCCAATTAACTCACTACAAACCAATTACTAAGAGCATCCTGATTGGGGAAAAATAGCTGTGTTTGAGCGGAAGATATTTGGTTTCCCCCATGTAGGGGTTTTAATAATTCTGTTCTCCTTGGTTGTGGTACATTGGGAAATAACTGAAAGCAGCTCTTGCTGACAACATTAGTTGAACCCCAAGATAAAGAAAACTGATTTTTAACCTGGGCAGATGATGTAAATTATTTTTAACTGTAATGCAATTTTGCCTCATTGTACTTGAAAGTAAAATTTTCTTGTCATTTGGGTACCGGACAGCATTTGTGTGTGATGAGTATGGCAAAATCTTGCTACTGATTAAGTGTCCTGCATCAGCTCAAGAGAAGAGAGCACGAATGCACTTTGCAACTAGACAGATTAAAACCCAGGGGCCAAGGAAACTGGCCTTCCCAACTGCTGGGTTTGCATGGCACTAACTGAATATACATATGCTTCTCAGATGCAAGGGTAATAAATGCACATTGGTGCATCATTTCCTGCTGGCTGCCTACCGAGCAGACCTGCTGACTGTGTAGTTCAGAGGTGTGACACGGGTGTGACATCAGGACTCCCACGAGAGCAGAGTTCAGCTCTGGGTTGTAACTTGGTTTTGGTAGTTGAGCTTGGGCAAATTGCTTCCCTTCTCAGCCATCAATTTCTGTCTTTACATGAGAGTAATGTAGCTGATTCCTGCTGTAAAGCACTTCAAGAACTGCAGCAACAAGTGCTTTACAAGAAATCTATGCTGTTGTTTCAGGAGCTTAAACCTCTGTTTGCACTCACAGGAAGATAAGTTCTCAGTCTCTGTTAATACAACTTAATGGTTGGAGAGGGAGAAAAGAAAATAAGGAAAACTTGAAATTAATTTTAGATGCTCCTGAGTGTGGTGCTGAGAGTCCCTGGTGTTCTAGTAAATCTCGGGCTGGTATGTGGTGTGGACTACAAGGTGTTTGCCTCAGACCTCTTAATTTTCCATATTATTTTAATTGTTCATCATCAAAAACAGAAAACTTACCTAAGAATAACAAAAAAAAAGAAATTTACTGTGTGCTACTGACAGGTCATTGTCCTCTACTTCTTCCAGGGTAATTGGTTTCCCATTGTTGTTTTTTTCAAATTTACTAACATACATTTAGTTTATATCTTTCTTTTAATCTTTTCTGGCTTCATAACCTGCAAAAGAAATGAGATCATTAATAAAGATCATATTATCTAAGTGTAGTATTGCAAGAACTCAAGTTAATGTGTGTCTGTTACAATATTTGTCCATAATGAAAGGATAAACTATACAGTAATATATTAAGGCTGGAGCTTTAGGGAAGTTCCTGGAGCAACATGGTAATTGATAGCATATGCACAAGAGGAGCTTGGGAGCTGCAGAAAGTTTTATAGAATAGCTGTTTTTAAAAAAGGCCATTGTTCATTGCTGCCAGAGGCAAAGTTGGAACACAGCACAAAGCCAAAGGCTTTCAGTCTCCTCCTAAGTTTACAAGTCTTAACCTCTTTCAAACGTGGGAATTGTAACTGTGGTGGAGTTACCTGGGGAGCTTAAGTGCTTCATCCTCACACTTAAGAGTTGTCCAGCACTGTTGAGCCACTGGGATGTTGACATTGGTGTTTTTTGATAGGTACCTATGGTCCTGAGCACTGGGTGACGTCCAGTGAGAAGTGTGGGGGGTCTCACCAGTCTCCCATAGACATCGTAGACCACCTGGCCCATGTTGGAGATGAGTACCAGGAGCTGCAGCTGGATGGTTTTGACAATGAATCTTCAAACAAGACTTGGATGAAAAACACAGGAAAAACAGGTATGTTCTCTTCTGCTTGTCTCCACAGCCTGACTGCAGTCAATTAAAAATTCAAGCCATGTTCCAGCCTCCTCCTTTTTCATTGTTCTGTTGTTTGGGTTTTTTCTCATTTTTTTTTAAAATGTAATTTTTCAGTAGGATCCACCTACCTCTGCCTCTGCATTCTGTGCAGAGCTAGTTCTGCAGATTGATTTTAAGGTGGTTTTTTTTTAAGGGCTGCTTTTTTTTTTGGTGGGTTTTTTTTTTTTTTTTGTTCTCAGTCTAAACTAATACCCTTGGTAGTCAGTTATTCCTCAAAATAAAAGGCAGTGTAAGAGTTTCAAGGTGTAACCTTGAATTATCAGCTTTGGGAGGCTGTAACACCTAATCCAAAAGAATGCTGAGATGCAGGGCTCAGGGGGAAGGAGAGGAGAAGTTTTAGAAATTGGAAGATTTTAGAGAAGAAAGAGCAATAACTGCTCAGAGTAGTGGGGGCTTATTAATGTGTTTCTGATATGATTATAGCACAGTGTTCTTCACTGAACTGAATCCTTTTCTGCTCTGTCTGTTCTGGCTTTTAGAGAAAAAAGAGCAGGCACACATAAGAGTACTGCTTATTTTTACCAAAACAGTTCAACGAAAGGTCAAGGTTGATTTATATGCAAAGCCGCATGCATTTGATTGCTCTTTAATTCTAAAAACGTAAAAAGCAGAAATTATAAGGCCACCCTCTTCATTTGACAAGGTCAAGTATTTTTAGGGAATTGGATTAAACCACTAATTAATTCAATTTTATTTATTGGAAGTATATTTTTATCTTTATTAACATCTGACATGCATCTCTGTAGTGCTCCCTGTACCACGTCCCCTGTCACAGGTCGGCTAGCCGCACCCGGGGCTCGTACCTGCTCTGGAGTTGGTGGCTCAGCTGTGCACACAGCGTGACCTCAGATACACCCATCAGCTCCAGGGTACTTCACATCTGAGCCCTGCCTGGAGTCCAGCAAGCGCCTCAGATCCAGCTCCAGCAGTTCAGGATCTTAGCAGGAGTTATTGCCCCTCAGATGAAATGGAGTGGCAAACTGTGAGCCTGTTTCTTTCACTGCAAAGCAAATCCAGTTAACATAAACCACCACCAAGCATAGCTGGGGGGTTTGCTGCATTACTCGGGTTTTTTTCCCCCAGCTTCACTGAGAAACACTCCTGTTTGCTTTGAAATCCTGACTTTGTTGCCCTTGGTAGCAGCATGAGGTTCAGGCAAAGTTGAATGCTATGGAAATTTGGTGCTTAATTAATCTACTTATGTTATGCACCCTGCCCTTTATGGTCACAGAGGGCTGTTTGTGGTAATCAGCAATAAATGTAATTAGAAAGACCATGAAAAAGTGATGGTGCTATTCTTCTAAGAAGGATGTTAATGCTATCTTGTACATGTACCAGTAACATTGCTGCACATACAATGGGAAACCACGTTAGAATCATAGAATTGTTTAGTTTGGAAAAGAACTTTAAGACCATTGATTCCAACCATGAACCCAGCACTGCCAAGGACACCACTAAACCATGTCCCCAAGTGCCATGTCTACACGTCTCTTAAATTCCTATAGGGATGGTGATTCCAGCACTTCCTGGGTAGCCTCTTTCACTGCTTGGCAACCCTTTTGAAGTTCTTTCTAATATTCCATCTAAACTTCCCCTGGCAACACTGGAGGCCATTTCTTCTTGTCTGTCACTTGTTATCTGGGAGAAGAGACTGACCCCTGCCTGGCTGAACCTCCTTTCAGGGAGTTGTAGAGAGCAAGAAGGTCCCTCCTGAGCCTCCTTTTATCCAGGCTGAGTCCCCCCAGCTTCCTCAGTGGTTCCTCATCAAACTTGTGCTCCAAACCCATCCCCAGCTCCATTGCCTTCTCTGGACACTCCTCAATGGCCTTCTTGTAGTGAGGGGCCCAAGACTAAGCCCAATGCTGAGTACAAGGGGACAGTCACTGACAAGGTCCTGCTGGCCACACTGTTGCTGGTACAAGCCAGAACCTTGTTCTGTTGAACTGAAAAGTGTCTGCAGTTTTTCTGGTCTTGGCGCAGTTGACAATGAAAGCTGAAGCTTCAGTCTTCTCTACTGGGTGATTTTAGCACTGCTGCTATATTTGATTTCCTCACCCATTGGGGTATGGATTTTTGCTGACAAGTTATTGCTTCTCAGAGCAACAGGAACTGTCACTTTTCTTGGTAACTTATGGCCTTTTACTGGTAACGTGAAGACTCTTTTTGCCATGCTGTCAGCCCTGATTTCTTCTGCCGAGCTCCAAACTCCTCCCTTGTTTTATCAAGTCCTATTCCTTTTCTTGGTTTTCTGACCTTTTGAAGAAACTTGCCTGGCATTAATTTTTAAGGTGGTAAGTGGTAGAGCAGCAAACCAAGTAGGATGTTTTGGCTTGTGGGTAGAAGATAGAGGCCGACTGTGCCATAAATCGCGATGCATTTTGGCAGCAGAGTCTTGGAGCAGATGGCCACACAAGACCTTCGTATTGCAGACTGACAGAGGCAGTAAACTAAATAACTGTTTAAGAAATGGTGATGGATGTAGAGGGCATTTCTCAGCAATTAATGACTGGTTTAAAGAGACAGGGGTCCCTGGGAAAGCTAAAGGCCCTTAACCTTAATGCTCATTAACTGTCAGGAAATATGTTGCTTGGGTTATTATTGCTGTAGGACCTAGTAATTTTTATTTTATTTTCTTTTTTTACGATAGAACAATGAGTTATTTTTAGGCCCTGAAAGGTAATCCTCTTTAGATTTGTTCTGCTCTTTCTTGTTTGTGTCCCAGTCTCCATCAGGTAAAGGGCAGACAATGCACAGAAAACAGCATTTCATTCAGAAAATGTCAATGGATTTTTTAGGTCTCTGTCTTGACTAGAAGTCCTTTTGTGCACAATTACATTGGCAAAGGCACTAAAGTGGGCTCAATTTCATCACTAGAGTAGCTAGCCATAGTATTAAGTGCTAGAGATCACTTGGAGGATATAGAGATTTCATAGCTGTATTTGCATTAATTGTCTTCATACCAAAAACTTGTACAATCAGGAAGATTCTACTTAGAGAAACTTAATAAAATTTCTGCCAGAAATGTGTTTTTGTTAAGTATCTTTCCTATGTGATGTGCATCACTCTGGCTGGTTGTGACCATCAGAGCTTCTCTGCTAGGGCAGGGGAAGAGCTGCTTTGAGTCCAGGTTTATTCCTGCTCTCACAGGGGTGATGGGCATCCAACACCAACCCTGAACCTGAAAATGACATCAAACAATTGTGGTCCTGGTTGCTGCACACCACTTTCTTTGGGTTTGTAATCTCAATTATATAGTATTTTAGATTAGTGGGCTTTGGGGGTTGATTCTTTGCACTCTGCAGAAGTCCTGGGATAAAAGCAGTGGCTCCCAAAGCCCAGTAAAGTGATGTTTGATTATTTGAGTCCTGAGTACCTGGGGTCACAGAAAAAGGAGGGAAGCTCCTGGCAGTAAGGGGATGCTGCTAAGCTGGGAAGGTGATGAGAACATGTGTCATACAGCTCAGCAGTGTAAAAAATACTGTAAAATGAACAATTAGATGAACATTCCAGATTGTACATCCTCCTAATTATCCTTTTAATTATTCATCTAAAACAAGTAAAATGACCCCTGACAGAGCCATAAATTATTTGGGAACTATCAAATATTTATTAGATGCAAGTGAATCTCCACAGAGATTTTTAACAGATGCATGCGAGTCTGCTTTGCTGTATTCCTTATCTCCTACGATTTCATCTATGGAATTTGTAACTAATTGAATGAGATTTTTCACCATTTAAAATACTGCTGATCTCATTGTGAATTTTTTTAAGTGGGATAGAGAGCAGTGGTGCTTTCAGTCACTTATGTTCCATGGATTTGCTGTAAGCAGACACTGACTACCAGCAGTACCCTGGCTGACACAGGCAGTGTCCTATAGCCAGTTCTGCACCACCCATCCTCCTACACAAAGCGCTTGGATGCAAAGGGAGTGCCAAAAGAAGCAGAAATCATGGAAGAAAACAGCCCCATGATTTTGCTGGCGCAGTTTAGAAACATCTGAACATCTCATGCAATTTAACATTTAGATGGTTTTGACACAAACCGTTTAAGGTTGAGCTGTGTGGAAAAATTGCACCTGAGATGATGCTACTGTAGCTCATTGTCAGGGGAGGGCACAAAGCCTGGCCTGCAGCAGAGTCTGCACTGAGTCACCCACAGAGAAATAACTTTTATTTCACAAGTAGCTTTTTTTGGGTTTTTTTCAGCAGAAAATAAAATCCTCCTTTTTACATAATAAAATTGGATTTATATTAATGTTCCTGTTGTGATGACACAGTTGGCTTAAGAACACAGAGAAAACCTTGTGGGTTTTGCTGTTTCCATTAAAAAAGAAAAGAATCTGCGAAACCAACCCCACAACTTAAATCACAGAATTCTAGGCACAACAAGCATTGGTCTGCAATGACTTTTACAGAAACAAAATTCAAATCTTAGTTCTGTTTTTAAGCAATGGTTTTGTGAGGGATGAGAAGAAATTGTTTAGTGGGGAGTAATTTTTAGGAATGGCATGTATTAAAATCAGAAGATGGTGGAAAGGAAGGGAATTTTGTAGTGAGAGTAGCAGAAAGGAATTTTTTGAAAGCTGGAATCACTTCCTGGTTGGAACACAGGCCTCCCCTGTAACATGTACCAGCTTTCACCATACGATTCTGCCTTCAGTTTGGACCTATAGTTTTTATTGTTACATAAAATAGAAAGGCTTTTGGAAGTGAAAGAGAATACAAAGAAGATCTTTCTGACCCTCATTGAATCATGTAATAATAATATCAGAGTTACTGTAATAAAACCCAGTTCTTATGGAGGATGTATCATGAGTGGGTCTCAAAAATGTTGTTGCGACTCTCCCCATTTTACAGAGAGGAGGAGCAGGGAGGCTAAGGAAAGCACCCAGCACGTCCAGCAGTGGAGGTGGGACAGGGCACAGGGGTCCCCACCAACAAAAGAGAGGAAATCCAAGAAACAGGAGACACGTTCTTTGGTTAGCTTGTGATCTACACACCTTGAGGGGTTTTTAGGGGCAGGGGCCATGGTCAGCCATTACTCTGTGGAACCACATTAAACAGGTTTTGATGTCGTTTCCATTTAAATTTTAATCAAAGTATTAAAATAAGGAGGAGCGAAATAAGGAGGGCGAAATGTCCTTGAGAAATTTGGACTTTGGAATTTTCTGTAGTCTGTGTAACTCCTTAATTACTTCCACCATTAGCCAACATTACTTGCAGACCTGTTTTTTAACCAATCTTTGTAAAGAGGAAAATGATGACCCAACATTTTACATGCATTAGGAGAAGTATTCTGATATAATGAGCAAAAACTTTAACTGCTTCAGAAGAACTATGCTGAGTTTCTTTCTCGTTGTTCTGTGTGTGCAGTTGCTATCCTGCTGAAGGACGATTATTTTGTCAGTGGTGCCGGGTTACCAGGCAGATTCAAGGCAGAGAAAGTGGAGTTCCACTGGGGTCAGAGCAACGGATCAGCTGGCTCGGAACACAGCATCAACGGCAAGAGGTTCCCCGTTGAGGTGAGTGGAAAGACATGTGCTTGTGTTCTCAGAGAAAACAAAATCAGAATGTACTGCTGTAGTCCAAGGCAACTGTGAAATAGGGCAATGTTTCTTTCAGTGAACATATCACTTTGCAGGCCCTTCCGGCTCTCACAGCACTCCATCCATCATCTCTCATGTGCTTCTGCAATGTCAGCTCCAAGCTCTGCTTTGCTGGCCTTGCCAGCTCTCGTGTCCCATGGGTTAAGTTGCAAACAGCCACTTTTCTCGTTTCTCCCATAAGCTTTCCATGTGTGGGAGGATCTGCTTACAAATATCTGCTGAGTGACCTCGTTGTCCTCCAAACCTTTCCTTTCCCATGACGCTTACAAACAAATAGCAGCAGTTTGGGAGCCAGTGCTGAGGCCGCTGTCTGTCATCGGAATTGCTTCCGCGCGCACGCACACAAGGCCTGACCTCTACCTGGATTCAGCTGCTATCCCTTCCTGGCACTAACAGGACCTCTCCCTAGATCTGTGCAAACAGCTCTGTATTTGCTCTGCAGCCAGCTGGGCCCGAGCCAGCCCCAGCCAACAGCAGCCCAGCTATCCCAGGAGCGAGGTACGGCCTCGGGCACAGCGCCCTGGGAATGCAGCCGTGTTCCGACAGGGCCAGGCACCTGCGTGCAGCTGACTGCAGGAACATGGCTTCAGATGGCTCAGATCAGAGCACAGGGCCAGGCACCTGTGTGCAGCTGACTCCAGGGATGTGCCTTCATAGAGCCCTGAGTGCAGGCGGGTGTCTCAGGGAGCTGGGTGCGGTTGGGTCTTGGCTTGTGACCAATAGCCCCAGGTCACTCTGGTCACTGCAGTGTTTTCTGTGTCAACAGAGTTTGTTTTCACTCCATAGTCAAGGTTTTGCATGGGCAGATAAACAAGAGGTTGTCTGGGATTACCTTTGCATGTGTGTAAGCAGATATGCAGTTCCCAAGTGTGGCATGTGGTTCCTGAGCAGGTTGCAGGGGGCTGGGCTTGCTTTGTCAGAAAGTTCATGGATGAACAGAAGTGGTGGTCTTGGGACTTGATTCAGCCCCCAGTTTGCCATAATTCATCACATGTGGCTTTAGCCAAGTCACAAGTATCAGGAGGTAGGAAGAGGCTTCCAAAGCTCAAAGGGAGGTTGTAACAGACTCTGGTGCATTATCAGAACCTCCAATTTTCACCTGCCTGTTCAAACTGCCCCATCACACAAGAATTAGAAGCCTGTTTTTGTGTACCTGTATGTTGGATTTTCTGAGAGGCAGATATTTTATTTTTGTCTTCTTTTTAATGAGCTTTTCCATTATCATCTCCTTGATGTAGCTGTGATTTCTCACAAGGGGCCACCCCTGAGCAGATGGAGCAAAGGCTCAAACATTGTCACGCTGCCCTGTCTGTCTCAGTTGGCAATACTGGTATTTGTAAACCTCAGGAAGATGCACTCAGGAAATCTACAGAGCCAGTTAACTCCTCTGAAATTTAGGAGAAGTGGAGGGGGTGAAAAAGCCTGGGCCTTCTTGTTTGTGTCAAAAATAGTATTTCTACTTCAGAAACCCTTTCTTTTGATTCCGAGGCTATTTGATGGTGGCTTGATGAATGGAAGCTCTCGTACTTTGGAAATAAGCAAGTTCCTAAGAAGTAATTTTCTTATGGTTTAAAAATTCTTCATTTCAGTTGTTTCGAATATTAACTTGTCAACTGAGGGATGACTGCCTTGACTGCCTTTAGGAGTTTATGTTGCTTTTTTATGAATGCTGAGCAAAATAAATTGCTGGATCAGATAGGTTTAGTGTTGATCCTAATAATTTCCAAGTTATTTGTGTTTGTTGCAATGGCATGGACCTCTGGCCTCTGGCCTTCCTTGCTATGATGACATTAGCAGAATTCCCACACAGCTATTCCTTTTCTTTTTTTTTTTTTTTTTCTTTTTTTTTTTTTTGTGAAGGAAGAACAGTTTCCAAATCAAGCCTTTCCCTGTTGTGATGCTATCTACCTCCTACACAGGAATTCTTTCTTTAAATCATATGCTGCAAAGGATTTCTATGGGTGGATTTTGGAGGGTCCAGTAAGTCTAAGGTGGTAAAATTGAGTCTTTATTGCTGAAAGATACAAAAACAGTCTAAATAGTTAGGATTAGACTTCTCAAACAGTAACTGTACATGTATTCTCAGTGGGGCTTTTAATTTGTAATGCTAATTGTAGTGCAGCTTGCAACTGTCTGATGCAACCCCAGTTGCCTGATGCTGGGAGGTCTTTGCCAAAAACACTCTACTTCATTTGAGAAGTAGCATTTCTAGGGAGGCTGTAGAAAGGATAAACTAAAATTCTATCCTACGGAAAGCAAAGCCTAAATCATTCTGATTATTCTGAGCCCATGGACACAGGAAAATTTACAGGAGTGTGTAGGTATTGGCATTCCAGGTCTGCAGCAGTTACAGTGACAATGCAGGTGAGAGGAGATGTTTTCTAAGTCTTTATTTTGCAACCAGATGTGGACTATGCAAAACCCATTAGTTCCAAAGCACATCCCAAGGGAGCACAGATAGATCAGCTTCATCCATAGAATGAGGTCTGTGCACATTAAGTTCAGAAGTTTTTTCCTCTGGGAAACAAAGTGCTTGCTGGTAGTCTTTTTTTCTTGAAGAGGATACAGAAACTAATTAGAAATGTCAGATATAATACAGAGCATTATTGTTTGACCATGTTGTTTGGTTTTTTATTATTGCAACTAATGTGTCAGATGGCAAGGCTGTCTACGTTAATTGGTTTCCTTCATTGAAGCCCATCTGGATCATATTTTTTTATGATTTATATGTTAAATTAGTTAGTAAGATATATGAGAACATCCTTTTGTTTCCTGCTTTAAAGGCATGTTGGATCAAAGGCGTATTATCTTGCAGTACTTTCATGTAGCATATTGTGACTTCTTTTTAAGCTATGGCACCTGTAATGGTATTCTTTCATTATGTGGTCTTGATTGCTTATTTATTGATTAGATATTCCTTAGTGATACTTGATCTTTATGAAGCCATTACGAGTTTGGCTGTCTCTGAAGCAGCATTCGTGAACAGAGATGTCCATGTGCTTCAAACTTTCATGTACATCCAGATTGATACAAGGCCTGGTCAGCATTCACTAGAAACTTATTTTTCCCCTCTTTCTTGCCATTTTACAAGCAATATCTGGGCAAGGCCAGGAAATAGTGCTGTGATGCTGAAGATTAAAGTGATACCATTAGTGTATTGCTGTGTGAGTGGAGTGTAAATCCTAATGAGGATGTGGGCTCTGTGCCAGTTTAGAAAAAGGNAGCAATATCTGGGCAAGGCCAGGAAATAGTGCTGTGATGCTGAAGATTAAAGTGATACCATTAGTGTATTGCTGTGTGAGTGGAGTGTAAATCCTAATGAGGATGTGGGCTCTGTGCCAGTTTAGAAAAAGGCTTTCTTTTCTTTTTTTCTTTTTTGGAGTTAAGAAAAGTTTTTAATGTTGCATTTTCTAAATTTTAATGAATTGCTGACTCCTTTGTATTTTGTTATAGTTCTTCTCCACTATAATACCTCAGGTTATTTTTTTTCTTTCTGAAGGCGCAGCAATATAAGTGGACATGCAAACGCTAGAAACCACTTAAGTGGAAAAGTGACAAAATTAAAATAAAGAAGATGAGCTTCCCTCAGGCCAGGAGAGAACCCGGGTTCCCCTCATTAGAGCCAAGAGGAGTAATTGCAGCACTTTAATCTCCCGTGCCACCAAACTGGTTCCCAGCAGCAGGCAGAGCTCACTGTGCTGGCTGACTGCTCCGAGGGAAACCCAGTGCTTAATATTTCATAGCCAGTGAGGAACTGATGTGGTAGTGCTCTGTGTGCTGCTGGAGTGAGGTATCACCATCCCAGCATAACCGTGGGGTTATTTTTTTAATTTTTTCTTAGCTGCCTTGTAGTAATTTTTATGCAAAATGCTGCTTATTTCTGTGAAGAGCAGAAATCAGAAGAGTGATTTTAATCATGACTGTGTTAATTTGATGTGAGCTTTGGCTGTTTATGAGCGTTCTCTTTAATGGTGCTAATTGTCAGTTATAATGTGAACACCATTATACAGTACTATACAGTAATTTATTTAGTAAATGAGAATCTTATTCCAAGGACCATACTGCAATATGCCATAGAGACCTCATCCTTTTACTCTTACATGAACAAACTTGCACTGTTTAGGCTAAATTGCTTCTGAAAGAGCAATGTGATTTCATACCCACAAGTACCAACATGCACGTTTTTGGAAATCTCAAGTTATTTTCCATTAACAATAAAAACCCCCCAAAAAAACCAACCAAACAAAAAAAATCCACTCTCACAAACCATCCCATCTTCAGAAAATGAAGAACTGACACCCTGTTATGTCGATTAACAAGCTTTTCCATTATGTTTATGTATTCACTTTATTAAATTATTATTACAAAACAATCATTAACAATTCTTGCTGCTCTCCAAGTATGTTTCTTAGATTTTCCACGTTCTAATGGTGTCTTTGTTCTTGCTACTTCTTTGATTTTCTTCCTTTTCTCTTTGAATCTACATACTGACATCTGTATGGTATAGATCTACAATTAGTTGCTCTAATTTGAATGCTCAGATAACCTTGCCAAAGTTTATCACTGTGTGCTGTTCTACTTCTCATTATATTACTTAAATTGTGATGGTTTGTATTATCACAGGCAGATGAGGATCGGTGTCGTAAAGGTAGAAGAAATAATATTGAAGAAATATCAATAGAAGAATTTGATATCAAAAGAAGAAATTGATATTTATATGATATAAATATTCAGTGCACAAAAACCTTTACTACAGGGAATAAACTGAGAATAGTTACTCAGTTTACTAGGGTGGTTTTGTCTGTTTGTTTTATCCTGAATATTGAGACTTTCTCTCACACCTGGAATCACCTACAGTATACATCCAGCCTTCTGTCCACCTGTGAATGGCAGGGAATATTTACTTCGTAACATTAGAAATGGGACAATTTCTGTTCTGTAATTTTACTCCTGGTGCAGTTGTGAGTCTGTTTAGATTTGCACACACTTCATGATATTAAATGATGACATACCACAGCATGTTCTCTTGGTATACAGGAGAGAACTAGCACCCTGTATTGCAGCTGGGTTTTATTATTTCTGGCATCCAGCATATCTGGTAATTGTAATTTTGCGAAGATCTTTGGTGCTGATTTCAAGCACAAGTAAAGATTAATTGTGAAAGAGGGAACCAGTGTTGGGTTTATTTCCTTCTATTTTGTTTATTTGTTGTTCTTCAAATTTCCATACCTCCATCTGGCAGGATGTAGCAAAGTAGAAGTCAAAAAATGATAGTCCTAAAGAGGATCCTAAAGAGTCCTCCTAAAGAGGATGATTTGGAATATATCACAGTGAGAGACTATGACTATCTGAAATAATTTTAGTGTAATATTCTTTCCAAGGACCAAATTCACACTTATAAAGGGATGCTTAGAGCTCCCAGTGACTTTGATGGGAGATGTGCTGGTGAAACTGTGGGTGAGGATTTGGCTCCATACTCATGCTGTCTGTGCTGTGGAGTGTCCAGGGAATTTAGCATGCTCTGCTTATTCCATCTGCATTTCTTACAGCACCTCTGACTTAATCATTCAGACAAGGAAACGATTTGGGTATTTTCACATTTAATTTCTTTTTCCCCAAATGACACTTAGCATGGGTTGTTTTGTTATTTTTTGGTTTTCGTACAGTCTTCTCTATCCTCTTTCCCCACTGTGTTCAAGGGTCCAAATAGCCACAAAATACTCTAAACATACAATATGCTAAAAAGCCATGTCTTCATCTTTAGTCTTATCTAAAAATCCAAATCTACATCTCCATCTTATCTCCAGTAAAGTAAGATTTTATTCCCGGAGTCTCTAGGCTTTACTCCTTTTTGCTTTTCACTGCTTTTAAATCTTGTTCAAGTTTCTCATTGTCAGGAAAGCAGTGTGTCATCATTTTAAAAACATAAAATGGATGGATATATTGAACACATGGCTGAGTTTCCGTCTTGTTTCACTGTGAGTAGTGCAAATTAAACATCTTATCACTGTCTGGTTTACTGTTTTATTTTCCTTAGTGTAGCTGGTACGCTGCCTCCTCTCAGTTGTCTTTAGTGTCTCCCATATACTGACAGGAGAGTCAGTTGAGACCTTAATTAATGACTTTATTGTAATCAAGGTTCCATTTTAGCACACAATGCTCCATCTTGTAGTAGTGAAATATTTAGTCTCCATCTGGCTGATCTTTTCTGTGAATGTCCCATGATAATTAAGAAGAAACAGGAGAGGATGGTCTGAAATTAAATATGTTTAGTAGAGGGGTTAGTGTATCCTGGGACTGTTCGTGTAGAGACTCAGACAAAATCTAGGAGTGGAACAGCAGTTTGATTTTATGGCTGAATCTTCCTGCTGTCTGCCAGGCCCCAGTAATTTCTAGACTGAATTACAAATATTACAATGCATCCAGAATTTTATTTTGAAATAACTATCCAGTAGCATGAATCCGAGATAACCCTTTTCATTGTGGCTGGGAATGTCCTGCTTTCCCCAAAGGATTTTGACTGACTTGTTGAAAAGGTCAGAGGCACTAGCAGTACACTGCAATTACAGTATGTTAATGATGAGCTAAGAGTTGTACATTCTTCTTAACATAAGTCCCTGATTTTCTACATGATTAATTGGAATCTGGAAAGACTGACAAGGAGAAGGAGGATCAGATGGGGTGAAAATAAGAGATAAGAGGCTGACAGGCAGCTCTTGTTGTAAAGGAGAGTTATTTTGAATAGGAGAAAAAATCAATACAAAGGTTGGAGAATTTTACAGAGTTGTAAGAGCTACTTTAATGAAAGGTAGCAGATTCAATAGGATTGTTACTTGAAATGTAGGATTGTCTGAGTTAGAAAAATGGGACTGTCTCTCTCCAGCTGTAAAGGTGAGCTCTGCACGCTGAGCTTCCTGTGTACTTAGTCTGCTGGATTTACTGGCATTTGCTCTGGGCACTCAGTATGACAAAAAAAGAGGGAAAAATGTGTAAGGGAGCTTACTAAATCCTGTTCTTCTGGAAAAGTTACTTGATTATGGGAGGGAGAAGGAAGAGGACAGCAGGTGGTAGCTATTTCTGCTGCTTCAGCATGTTAGGTAGCTGCCATGTGAGAGTGTCTAGCAGTCTCCTGCAAGGAAAAGTGGTTCATTATGAGAGGGGGGCTTCATCTGGCCCTGACTGTAATGAACAGGCCAGGACTTTGCTGGGCTTGAAAGGGTGTTTAGCATGAACTGTTCTCTTACACAATCACGTCAGCTTCCTTTCCCCAGCAGCGATGGTGAGAGGTGAGTGCAGGTAGGGAGGCTATGCACTGAGGCTTTCTGACCTGGGTTAGAGTTGAGGTGAGGTGAGGAGTCAGCTGAACCTCACCATCAAGCACATCTTGGACAGAAGCACTTAGTGTGAATAGAAAAGGGGGCTTCAACAATGCTGCAAAAGGAACTTACTCCTGCAACTATTAGAGGAGTTGTTTGATTACTCTCAGTAGAAATGGCCACTTCAGTCTTAAACAGGGAGTCACGTTTTTGAGAATTGCTCATAGCATTTGAAGTTTGGGAACTTAAATGCCAGAAGGCAATTTTTTCAGGTTCCAGTGCACAACCATGAAGCGTGTGAGGCTTACAGGGAGGGGAGCTGCAGGTCCCTCAAGTGTGACTGGGCTGTGGGTTCTGAGCACTGGGACAGGTGCACGTGCCAGGCTGGCTGCACATGAGGGTCCTGGCATGTTGGTTAGAAACATCTGAGGCTTGATAAGTGCTCAGCACAGCCCCTCTCCATTGGGCAAGTCCAATAGTCTTTGTAATGGAGGTGTGGGACCCTTCACGATTATCCCAGTAGGCTCTCTGGAAACAACAAAGAGGGATAATATTTAGGGTGCAAGGGATTAAGGAGACATTGCACAAATATGTTAAGAAGTGATAATGTTTCCTTGGCACACAAAAAGATCAAAAACAAAACCTTAATGTGGTTAATGGGCTGGTTGGTGGCTGTCAGAAAGTATTTCCCGTGGAAGCCATTTCACTGGGACTCAAACAATCAGAATAGATTTCACTAATGTTAATCATGATTTAAGGCAGCAAGCAGGAAATGATTTAAATTATCTATTATACTGGTGCTTTACTGATTGCATTTTACTTCTTCTGGGTTTTGTTTGGGGTTTTTTTCCTGAAGAATTCTAAACAGTTGCTATGATTTTGTGCCAAGAGAATAAATTACGTCAGACGTGTTTTTTGCTGTGAGAAAATTCAGTACCTTTATTCAGACGCTTTTTTTTGATCATTGTATCACGTGGTAAAGAACTGCATTGTAAAGTATGACTACCAAAAGCTTGTGTAAACCAGAAAGGAAGACGCATCTTCTTGTCTGGTTGTTTGTGTATCCAAAAAAGCTTTTCATTAGAACTGATTTTCCAGTGCAGGTCACCAAAAGGCTTTTTAATTCTAAGGGGGAACAGGCTGTGGAATATATTCACTGTGAACTGTGCTGATCAGTAGTATCATATTTACCTTCTTGCCCTTCCACCTGAATCCGTTTGCAGTTTCTTATATATTGAATCTAAAAGCTCTTTGGATAAAGAATATCTCTTTGCTGATTTTGTGCAGCACCTGCCCCAGAGGAATTCTTGCTCTGGGATGCAGCAATACAAGCATAATCCTTGTTATTTTCCCAGTTCAAAGGCACTGTATTTCCAGACAGGATGGGAAGGTTAACTAAAGTTGAAAAAGGATCTAAAACACAGCTAGAGTTTACTGTCTGGTGGAAATTAAATACAAATCGAGTAGCTGGAAACAAGAAAAAGGTGTATGTGATTGCTCATGCTTTGAGGCTCTCGTCTTTCCATAAAGAAAAAACATTTTGGTGGAAATAGTTGTATGCCTGAATATGTGGACTCTTGCTTCCTGTTTCTCTACATGGCTTAATAAGAAAAATTACTTTTTCCCTAGATAGTTGGGCTTTTCAGCGCATTCCATGAAAGGCCAATAATGCCCTTTTCTATCACTGTCTCATCTAGTCTGGCTCTCTGCAGAAGGGGCTTTCCTTTATCCTCTGGCTTCAGAGAGGAGGCAAAATGGGCTGGTACTCCCAGGAAATGCCTGCAGCTGCCTTCAGTGTTCACTGCCTTTGTTAGCATATCCCACAAAGACACTTGGCTATTGTTGGCCATTGACCATTCAGTAGGTTTTTTTTATAAAACATAGCTCTGATCTGCACATGTATAAGAAATACAAATTTAGGCTTCCCACTGGAGCTAGAAATACCATTACCAGGTGGGAAAGAGCTCTTCCCCCTACAGTGTGCTAACAGTTTGTTAATGGTTTCTTCAAGCACAGAAAATGGCACCTGGTCTGCCAGAAGAGCATTAGTTTCTCCAGAGGGGATTGTTAATTGTCCAGGAAAAGCAGATTGAGAGTGTTGCCATAATAAATCAGGGATGAATCATTCTTCTCTGGGAGCAGATTTGACTTATTTTAGACTCTTGGGGACTAAATGGTCCTCAAGACCAATGTTGGAGAAGCAAGCTTGCTCACCCCAAGTGGTGAATGTAATTTGAGAAATAAAAACATGCATTAGTACAACATCTATCACACATTTGCTATGAAAGGGAGAGAGAGATCTTAGGGATTTGATCATGCCATAAATGGATGAAATTTCTTTAATTTTGTTGGTTTTGCCTTTATGTACGTTTTTACTACATTCTGTGTTTTGAAGTTCAGAACTGCACTAGTGCTTGTGTTTGCTCTTTACCTTAACCAGATCGCTGTAAGGGTGATTTTAGTTGATTTTTATACCTACGTAAAGCCCTTCCATTCCTTCAGGGTGGTAGTGCCTACAAATAAGATAACAAATTCAATACTCAATGCCTGCATGCAGTGCTCAGGGGAGTTTTCAAGGAGTAGAAGGTTTAGCTTTTAAAATACAAAGGTACCCTCAGATGAGTAGTCAAAATTACAAAATTCATTTCAAAAGAAGAGGAAAGCCTCTTTTGCTTCATTCCTCATCAACTTTGGTTGAGTGGGGAATTCTATGCTCCTTCCTCTGTGGTCTGTGTCCTCCTAGGGTGGGTTAGTGCTCTCGAGGGAGAGGATGGCTAGCTGGGAGTTGAGTGACACATTTGATCCTGAGGTGGCATGTTCCAAACAGGACGATAATATCTCTTAAGAAAAAGAATTGTCATTACATTCAGCTCAAAACAGGAGATAGGCAATAATAAGACGATTTTGAAAGAGATGCATTTGAAATTCTTTGCTTGAGAGCTCTCATTCTGTTTGGGAGACAGGAATGTGAGCACTCACTTAATGAGGTACTTTCAGAAGATGAAATTTCAAGAGAGCAAAAGTAAAGCCCAGTATTTCCTGAACATAAATTGAGTCACCCATCCTCAAATCCATAGTTATGTCCTTCTCTTCAACCTCAGCTAATATTTCCCTTGCTCCCTGTTTAACTAGGAAAAATGCAAATACCTGAAGTAGAGATCTTCCTACATACCAGTCACTGATGTTGAGGCATGAGCTCTTTACTCAGTGGTGCTGGAAGCTGCAGGCTGTTGTTGCTGGAATAGCATTTCTGAAAGCCTGGTAGCCCTCCCACTGAACCATATGGTGATTTATCAGACAGTTTAACAGTAGCAAGACCCAAGTTGGTCAATTCTGAAAATGCATATTCCTTATGTTGTTTCTGATAATATGTTCCTGTTCTGTTCCTTTTGTAACATTGTGTGTGCCTTGAGCTGTGTGTACCCTGGAAGGGAATTGCTGTATTTCCAGGGTATGGGATTAGAGTGTTACAAGTTAGTCTTTCAAGAAACTGAAAGCATCAGTTTCTGGATTCTTGCAGCTCAAATCACTGTTGGTGGTCCATTTTAAAGAAAAGAAATATGAAATACATGGAAGCTCAGATGTAGCTCTCAACTCTGAGGAGTTTGAACATGAGACCATGTCAGAGGAAGCTAATGTTTTCTGTAGAAAAAGAGCAAGCTCTCATTTCAAAGAAAGCTTCCTAGCACACTGTTTTGGTTTGCTTAATATTTGCCACACATGATCTCTGACATAATATTGCTGCATTATTAACAGTGTTAGTTCAGATGTTTTCCCATCGTATTTAAGTGAGGTAGCAGTAGAAAGCATTCTGGTAACACTTCAAGGAATAATTTGGCAGCAGTCAGAAGCTAGAACCGAAAAAGGACAGTAGGAGAGAAATAATTAGTAAAGATAATTGTCAGGCCTTGACAAGCTGGTGTGTCTTTCTAGCAGTGAATGGATTCACCTGACACCAGAGATAGCCATCTGATAATGGTGCTCATAAGATCAATGCATCAATACTTTATCCTTGAATCAGTATTTAAAATCTGTTCTTAGATTAATTTCTTTACGTCTGTAAAGTTATAGCAATCTGGGATTTGAGATAATGCATTCATTACAGCCTTATTGGACCTTCTTCATTTGCTGTATTTTAATGCATCTGTGGTGATTGCTGAAGAAAGATGCCTAGTGAGCTTAATCTGCTTATGCTTTAAAAAGAAAGGATGCTGAGAAGATTAAAATGGGGCCTCATACTGAACAGGTTCAAGAGTTTGCAGTGCTCACAATGGCAGGGAGTTTTCTGCAACAGTTATTTTGAATTTAGTGCTTCTCTGATGCTGGCTCTGCTGACCTTATGGACAGGGGAGGAGCAGGAGCTGGGCACAGCTGAGATTTTGCTTTTGTGGACTGAGATTGTGTCCAGGCTCTAATGCCAAATTATTGCTGGTTTAAACATGATGCTGCTTCTTTCTGGTAATGTTTCATGCTGGTCCACATCTCTTCTCATTGCAGAGAACTATCTGTGGGATTTTGATGCACATCCCAGGACACAGAAATAGTGTGTGCATGGTTGAAATAATGCCCATGCAAATAAGTAACCTGTAGATAAGTATGGCAAGAGATTTAGGTCTGCTCCTCGGAGTATACTCACCAGATTTCCCCAACTGCATGTGTGTTGGATGAATTGAAGTGGACTGGAAATTTTATTTTTGATCACATCTGCTGTGGAGGACAGGAGACATTCAACAGGACAATATCACTTCCCTGACTGCACCACATATATGTGCCATCTCTGGCAAGGGAGAAGCTCATGTTGGAAACAACCTATTTATCTGAAAACATTAAGAAAAAATCATTTTTATGATAAAGACTGTAAAGATCAGTGGCTGCCCTCTGAGTGCCTGAGAGAAATTATTTGATGGGCCCTTCATTATAGGGCTGTAGCTGTCCGCGCTGTGCCACCACTGGCTTCACTGGCAGGTGGAAAATCCAGCACTTTCATAACCAGTGGGTTTTGTTCATTTTAAGAAGATTATGTCATGAAAGATGAAGGAGGAGATCAGAACTGGCAGGAAGCTGTGATTTGAATAGGACCTTCAATTTGACACATGTTATGTCCTTAAGAGAGGAGTCGGTGCCTGGTTTTGTTGACAGGTGTGGCGACAGCTTTGAGGGATGACAGGCACTTCACTGAATCACTAAATTGATTTGATAATCAGTAAGTGAATTTGCTAAGAGCAGGTACTACGTGCCTTCTTTGGGGCTTGGTTAACTTAGTGACAGCTTGTTTTAAATGTACTAGGAGGCTGTAGTTTATTTTTCCTTTCTTTTCTGGGAAGAACCCCACATAGATCCAAATAAAAGAAGCCATTTCTCCTCTTTGGCTGTAAAACCAACCTGAAGATGATCAGACCTTGCTTTTACAAAAAAGCTGCTGTCCCAAGTTAAGCTATCTCCATTTTCTTCAGATAGCAGTGACCATCATCAGCCACAAGTGTTTGTCCTCTTGATGTGGCTACAGCATTTCACCTCCATTGCCTTCCCTAGACTGAGGGTGTCAGCTTTGCAGCAGCCTTTGACTCACTTGGAGCCTTGACAACAGCCGTGCTCCCATTTCCAGCTGCTCGTTCCCAGCTAGCCTGGTAACCCATGGACTTTTTCTCCTTTGGAGGACAAAGAGAAGATTATTCCTTTCCTTGGTGGCACGGTGGCCCTGCTCCACTCCAGAAGGGTGGGCAGGTGCCATGCCCTGGGGTGCAGCCAGCAGTGGCTGGAGGGGATCTCCCTCAGGTGTAACCTTTGGGCTGTTTGTGAGCTCATAGCTGGATTTGCAGTTGCCTCCCCATTAGTTCTGCTATTTACTGTGGAAAATTGACACAGGACAGGTTTGTCAAATTAAAATGTTCTGCCTCCAGCATCAGGCATACAGATTAGAGTTTATGTTGGTTTGTACTGGAGCTATTCAGAAGGGGAGTTTTGCTTCAGGCTTTTTCGAAAGGCGATAGAATTTGTGAAAGTTCAATATAGATTTATTTTATGATTCCTCAGTAATATCTGTATAGTTTGCTTGGGTTCAGATAAAAAATATTTGTGGTCTAGGTAACTATTACAAATCAGAGATTTTTTTTCTTTTGTGCATTCATAGTTGTTGTCTCTTCTTAAGACATAAATTGAATTTGTGTTCTTCATATTGTGATGCTCAAACAATTTCCTCTTCAACAAAGAGTACGTAACAAAGGTTAAAAATTATTTTTGCAATCCAAGCATTTAAGTATACATTACTATCTGTTTTAAGGATGGATAATCAATGTAAAAAATGATACTTCCGTGTATTCCTAATAGGTCACTGTGTAAATATCCATAATGGAATCGATCCCCTAGGTTATGGCAACCATTAGTACAGAAGGGGTTTCACAATTAATGTATCAGACATTTGTCTTTCCTACTTACACGCAAAATGATTATTTATTGATTATTTTCAATCCAGGTTAATGATGTTGAAGAGGTTTCAGTATCTCAATTTAAAGTACTTAAAGTGTGCTTCAACAGAAATATCATATCCCTTTCAAGAAGTTGTGATTCATATCTGCTAAGTGATTTTCGTCTGCGTTCTCTCTCATTTATATATACATACATATATGTAATTCATAAAATAAGGATGTTTGCATGCCTAGAAAGTGTCGGTGCCATGTGAATGAATGGTCATGTAAAATGATTGTATTTTCCCTGTTACCTGAGGAGCATGAGTAAAACCAAACTGTATGCTGCAAGACTTGCTTGCATAAAGCTCTTTGGCAGTAATAATGAGCAGAGGGAAGTATATTAAAAATGTGTATTAAGTGACTTAGGATCTTGTGTCCCATTTGGAAAGGGACCTGGCACATGGCTCTGGATAGTTTCAGGTCAATACGTGGTGGCTTCCTCAGTTCCCAAAAGTCAAGCCCACAAGCATCAAGGTAATTGTCAGTCCAGGAAGAGCTAGATCTCTGCTCCTGGCCCCATTGGTATGCGTCTGTGTAAACACCCTGCTGTCTTGCAGAAAGAGGTCTCTAAAAAGAGAAAGACGCCTGCCAGGCAGCCTGTCCCAGCACAGTCAGAAGGGACAAAGGACTGGTCAGTTGAGGCAAGGACAGTCTGTTTTTTCTATTAAAAATGGTGGGCATTTTCCTCCTCTGATACATGATTCCAAAGAAAACAAGATCCAGAAAGTCCACTTCAGTTCAAAAGGACATTGAGCTGACCTGTTTGCCTCCGCTTGTCCGTGCACACAGGCAGGAGGTGGTGGCTCAGTGGCAGCTCGGGGAGGTGGTGGGGTGGCCTCACTGCAGAGCCGTGGATGTGATGGGAATTCCCTGCTCCGTTCACAGGCGGAGCTGGCGTTTGCTGCTTCAAGTGCTGTGTGTGAGCTCTGAGCCTATAGGGCTGACATCTGCTTTGCAGTGAAACTCTGCACTGGAAGCTGACATCAACCCTCTCTGCTGCTTTAAATTCACATTCTCCTTGAGGAAAAAAAATTAGTATTTCAGTGAAGGTTTGATTTTTTTTTAATTATTATTTTATTTTTAATTTTTTATTTGTGAGTCTCGTAGTCATTTTCTTGATGAAGTGTCAGCCCTTTTTCAATGAGTTTAAGCCTACTGACAGTAGATTGACTTTTCTTAATTATCTTTTCCAGACCCCTTTAAATTAGTCCCCCAGGGGTCTGTGAACCTCATATTGAAAATGACAGCTTTAATATTTCCTTACTGAATACAAACAAAGAGTTGTCCAGGGATGCTGACTCACATAAGATTGTTAATTCCCCCTGGAAAACAAGAGAATCTGATTTTAAGTGGCAATACATCTGAGAGACTGGGCACAGTATGGAAGAAGAGGAGAGTGACCATCAGATGTAACCGTGGCTTTGTCCATGCTGGAAAGAGGAGAGTGTGGGAGGGGAAACACCATTTGAAGCCATTCAACTCATGCATAAATGTATAGCTTTCAAATAGCTAATTTTTAATGTCATAAAAGAAAACTGGCTAGGGCTGGTTCCTTTTTTATAGTCCTGTCATAAACTCTGAAAAATGAGGTTTATAATTTATGGTCTGAAACCACCTTAACTATTGCAATACAAACAGCATCACTGTACTGCAGTTTATTTCGAAAATGCCTCCGGTGAAAATATTGCAGTGCCATAATTAACTAATACCAAGATCCTGTTTGTGTCGCTTTCTCTGCTTTTCCTGGAATTATGCAGTTAGTATAAATCCTCAAGGCTTAGAAGATGGCTTCAGAATAATCTTACATCGCCATGTCAGTTAAGACAATCACTAACATTGATTCTGTGGCTCACAGAGTCTTTCCCATCACTGGCTGGATTTATAAGGAGCGAGTTACATAGTTTTTATCTATGTCTATATATGCACACGTGTCTGTGAATACCAAAAAAAAAAAGAAGTAAAAACGGAGTACAGAGGAAAACAGCGTGCCTGCTGTCTCCTAATTACTTTGTTTTTTGATATCTCAGCAACATTGATCTTTCAAAATGATCTCTTGCTGGTGGCATCAGTTTTATGTTGGAAAATATTCCTGCAATTCTGGCAATGATAAACTAATTACAGACTATACATTTTTAATGATTTAATCTCCTGTCATATTCCTAGAGAAGGGTGATCCGGATTCCAAACAAATCTCCCATGCATGACCAAACACTCATCATGAAATGTATGGTTTTCATTAAACCCTGTTGTTAATAAAGGCTTAGGATTGTTTTGTTAAAATGGGGAGAGGTTGGGGAGTAAAAGCATGCTGAAAGATTGCTGTAATAATGCTGCAGTAAGCGTTTTGAATCACAGATTTCCCAGCAACATTCCACTGACATGTGCCTCCCATTACAGAGGCTCCTGACAAGCCATGTGTAATGCCAGAGCCACGCGTGTCAGAGGGGTTTCCATGGGTGATGCTTAGAAAGATGCATTCATGTTCCTTGGTCTGTGCCAGGAATCCAGGTTTGTGTCACTCGCCCCATCTGTGTTAGTGTCTAGGTTTAGGAATGATGGTTGATCAAGCAGTAGGTCAAAGAAACAACTTCAAGAGATGCCCTTTCTTAAGATGCTGAGGTCTCTGCTCTATGCACCTGCTGTTACACCAGTGCACTTTATACCCTTGTGCCACTTTGGCTCAGTGCTGTGTGCCTTGGTGGGGATCTGCTTTTTAACTTTGCATAAAGACTAAAGCAATGCACCTTGCCCTCTGACTGGGGTCAGGGGTGGTGCTGCAGTGGGGGAACATAAAGCAATCATCTCCTTTGCATCTGCTGGAGGGACTGGGTCTGTAATGCCCTTCAGCAGCAGCTCCTGTAATTGGGCATCAGATCCAGAAGTGAAAGAGGGTCGTGGTTCTCTTGAGAGCACAGATGTAAGAGGTGTTGGAAAGATGACAGAGAAAAACAATTGTTAAAATTTCTTTTACCTATGGGAGAAATGTCATGTAATTTCAGTGAGCTGCAAACATCCCTGCCATTTTTGCTTGCTTTCAGGTGCTTTTGCCCCTTTCCCAAAGAGCTGTTTTGTTGATTTTAATGACTCCAATCTTTGGGAAGTCTGAAGAACAGCATTTAGAGAAGGCATTTAAAGCAAATTTTGGTATACCTGCACTGACTGTGTGCACGCTGCTGCACTGGTAACAATCTGAGTCAGATGCACACACGTTCACACAGCTAATAAAAAACAGGGCCTAGAATTACTCAACCTAGAGAAGTGAGTGTGGGCAGGGTGAATTAAGGTTCCTGTGAACTTTTTGTGGTTTTCCTGGCACAGTGACGATGAAACTATTATTATGAACTAGAACTCCAATTTTATTAATGTTCTGAAGTATGGAAGGAAGCAACAAATCTGATTTAAGAGAAGACATTTGTCTTGGCAGTGTGATTTACTCCAGGGTTGTAAATTTGACATGATGGAGACTAAAATGTACTGAAACTTAAATTTCTCCCATATCTCACTCAAAGTCAAATGATTTAAATAGCAGAATATGAGAAATGACATGTATCCTTGGATGCAAATATATTTTTGGTGCTGAAGATTTTAATTTCACGTCTGAAGAAATTTATCAATTTGAGGATGAAACTTTTAGGAAAACAAAGGTCAGAATTTCCAGACCTGGTGTGGGGATGCCATGACAAGTGCACCACTGTCTCCTGCAGTGAAGGTTTCCTGGTAGCCTCCTGTAATGGGTCCAGTAATGATAAGACAGGTATTATGGATGGTGAAATGTGCTTTGCTGACACAGATCCTGCTAATGCTCTTGTCCTGCCGTGCTCACCACACTCCTCTCTGGCACTGTGCCTGCCATGTTTTCTGTGCTGTACAAATGTGTCCAGGACAAAATATACTATAACATTTTAAAGTAATAAGGTGTTAACAAACCCAAACATAGCTGGGGTGGGAGACTGAGTGCAGCAGGCAAAAGGCCCCCAGGACAACCCAGCATTGAGCATCCTGGCCGCTCTTGGTTTGGGGGGAATTCATTATTGGGATTTTGTCCTCTTAGGACCAGCTTGGGTATATGGACCAAACCTTAGTCCCTGCTTTGGACTCTTCACTGTGGTTTTCCACTTTGTACAGTAATGGTTTGTACTGTCCTGAGGGTCACCAAACCCTTGTGATCATTTGCCTTCTGAAGGGACCCTGTCTTTCCACTGAGGATGCAGGGAGTTCATGGTGTTACTCCATTCCTCACTTTCATACGTGTCAGAGGTGCCTGAAGTTTATTTTCAGGTTTTGACCCTTTGGTAATCAGCAGAGAGGTGCTTATTCCCTGATGAACATAAACTTAACCCAATGGCTGATCAATCTGGCAGAGTGTTAATTCTCTTATTCATTTCCTGAGTCATGTCTTTTAAGAATCCCCATATTCTGGAAGTAAAAAACAGAGTTTAATATTTTTTTAAGATAAACCGGTAACTTTTATGGCCTTACTCTGTGATTCCGTGAAATGGGATTAATTCCTTAGCAGCAGTGGACCTGCTCTGTCAGTTCAATAAAAGTAATGTGGACAATTTCAGTCTATTACTTTAAATTAACTCAGCCCATATGACTCTTCCTAATACACTGCCACCTTGTGAAAAACAGGGTTGCATTTTATTGATTCATGTGATAGATGAGAANCCCAAACAACACCAGGCTCTTAGGCATGCCAGGACTGGGGAACTAATTATGCTGAGACAGGAGAGGTTATTTTACTCATATGCTGTAAAATGGAAAAAAATATTAAAATAACTTTATAGCTTAAGGAAAAAACAATCCAGCACTTCTCCTTCATCCCCCCCACAGCCTGGCTGTTATATTTTTTCTTGCCATATTTTCGGTTTCTGAAAATGCAGAATTGAAGAAGGTCATTGGGGAGGGACTAAGAAAGAAACCAAAGCAGGGAAAAGCTCAAGCCAGTGAAGGTAAAGGAAATAAAAAGAGGCCCTTGTAACATAACACACCTGATATGGCAGTGTGTGTAGTAGCCTTGTTTCCACAAATTAAGAGGTAAGAGGTATTCCCCTTCAGAGATCCAAACTCTTCAAAAAGATTGCTTGTTAAATTTTTACTTGGTGAAAAATGAAGTCTGAAAAAGCTGGTGTGATGATCCTTTGAGGACATTCTAGAATAATTGTAATAATGCATTAAAATGTCACTAGGGGAAATGATTAATTGGAATTGCCTTCATTTTTCTCCTCCATTTGCTTGCATTCCTGTCCTTAGTTCCTCATATAAAAAATAAAAATAGTAACATACAGTGCTACCACTATATATGAAGTAAATGTATCTTTTATTACTGCACAGTGACATATGTGAAGCTTTGCTACTGACACTTGTGGAGTTACATGCCTACTACTCCAATTGCTTTATAAATGTTATGGCTTTCAGCATAAAAGCTAAGACACTGAAAACCACTGTGAAATTCTGATCATGGCAATGACATATATCATTCTGTAACAAAAAACATGGTGGGTTGTTTCCTGGCTATGTTGGTTTGCTTTTTCCAGAGCAGAGAACCCGATTTTCAGGTATTTTTCTCTCTTGTCCTCATTTCTCAAGGACTAACCCAAGCCAGCACACTGTGCAAAGCAAAGATCAGTGGTAGAGGTGACTTTTGTTCTTGAGGTTCTAAAACACAAGAAAAGTGGGAGTAAATGACAGACAGATGTAACAGAAGCAAGAGAAACTGGAAGCAGTAAGTTTATTTTCATGAACTCTTGCCTGTGCCTGGTGGGTCAGTCCTCCAAATGATGAGCTTTAAAACAGGCTGCTGGGCCAGCGTCTGAAAATTCACCTTGAGTGGCTGCATTTTCCCTCTGTGCATTTTCCTACATAAAAACTATG
>WAAG01009607.1:20756-58489 GCA_013390105.1 Tichodroma muraria | reverse complement strand
AAAAAAAAGGCAGATTACCCAAATGGGAAGATTTCCAAAGTGCCTTGCATTGTTCTCTAATGTAAGTGTGGAGATTTTGCAGTCCATGTCCAGGGCTCAGTGAATCTGGTGTGTGTTATTGTTTGGCTGGTCCTGCCCACTTGTGAAGCCCTTTCAGTCAGAGAAGTATTTCCCAGAAACTTTATGTGAGTGAGGATGCAAGTGGAGGCTCTATCTGTAATTCCATTTGAGGACACTGGTTTTGTGGGCGTGGGGGGTGGTTTAGTGCAATTTGAACAGCAATTCAAATTAGGGAGACTTTGAAAAGTATGGGGCATTTTCCAACTTGTTTTTGCCTTTATCTCAGGCTGAAACCAAACATTGCTTGAGGTTTTCAATACTTCGAGTTGTATGCCACCCTCCAAAAAGAACCAGAAATAACAAAGTGTCAAGAAAAAACCCATTCTGACCCCATTTTCAGGTGAAGGTTATATATCTGTTTGCAAACGTGTTTAAGTTCAGTGTTACAAGGTTACAGCACACTGTGAGGTGTAGAATTCACACCGAGCGAATTTTGTGGCTTTCTCTTTGTTGGCATCGGGGATGGTTGTTTCGTTGGCTTCTGGGCAAATCAAAGATTGCCAATTAGTGATAAATGTTTAGGCATTTTTGGATGGGCCTGCAGTGCCATAAGTAGGCTCTCCCTCCTGTCCCCCTCCCACAGAGTTGCATTCTCACTTGAAGTCAGATTTGAGAACTGCTTGAGGTGGAAGCTGCTTGTGGTATTTTTTATTTTTATTTTTATTTTTTACTTTGTGGTTGAAAAGGAAGTGTCTGGAGCTTAGCAAGGGTGCCACTTACTCCTGGGAGGGTGGGGAAAAGTTAAAAGTAGAAACAGCTGATGAGACAGGATGGCTCTGTAGAGAAAGCCGGAGGAAGAGAAATGGGAACATCTGTTAAAGCTATACCAGTGACTATTTTAGCCAAGTCCAGCTTGCAGTTCCTTTTTAATTCCTCATTCTTCAGTAGGTGTCACTGTTATCAGTGCCAAACACAGTGTAGGCCTTGCGAGTATCGTTAATGGCAGCTCCTTTTTTGTTGCTGTTTCAAGTTATGCCAGTCTTCACTAAATGCACAAACATGTGCCAGAAACAAAAATGGTATCTCAAAGATCTGGAAGATCCGATTTACTGTTGCAATTCCCCATTCTTTTCTCAGTGATGTTCCATTTTAGTGGGAAAATGCTTCAGCCAGAGCACTGCCAGTAGGTGTAGTGTGGTCTTCTACACCACCTCAGTTTCAGTCAACACCTGCCATGTAAATCCCAGCCCTACTGGCTTCTGGGCAGATTCCCACTGTCACGGAGTGGAGTCAAGGGATTCATTCAAGACACTCAGATTAGTCTCAGTCCAATACAGTTCTTTCCTCTGCCCCACAGTGGAATTGTCAGATTGACAATGGCAGACTGACTTGGGAAGCATCATTATTTAAGGACACCTAAGAATGGTGTCTTTTTACTATTAATTTCTTGTGTGCCTAATACCTCCCAGCTTTGAGAAGGAAAGAACTTTGAGACAATTAGGTTTGGTTTGTATCTCATCGGAGCAGATGATTAATAAAAGCAGCCTGACTTTCTTAGCAGTACCGGCTTGCTGCCTCAGTCAATGGAATATTGCTGCCCATCCCTAAGAAAGTTCTTAATTTTCCTTGGAAAGGTCTTGTCCAGACTAACTGGAATAAATGTTGAGTGAATGAGTTCACGTAGCGATGCAAGAAATGCTTTCCTGCAGTCCAAACAGGCATCTGCATGACCTTCATCCTGCCTTTTGTAATTAAGTCCATAAGTAGCGATGTTTGGAAAAATGCAGTGGTTGGGGTTGTTTCTTTCCATATGTTAGCAACTGAGAGAAATGAGTGGAAAGCGTAGAGTGCACTACAGGCTCGACGTAGCATTTTATCTCTTGGGAAGACTTAATAATTTAGCAGCAGATACTGCAGCAGTTGATAGGAAATGTCTACAAAACCACTAAGTATGAAAAGAGTTGGCCCGTTAAAGGAACTGAGCTAAGAGATGACTTTTGATATTGTGAAACACAAATAAACTTGGACTCTGAATCAAAGCAGATGATTTCTGCCTTTGTTTATACGATGATACATCTTTCAGATAAATTAAAATAAGCAAGGCTAAGTGACAGCGATATAAAAACATGCATTTTAAATTTTTCATACATTTGTTTTAGCATAAGGATTCTTCTTGGAACTATTGCAGAGAAAATTATTTTGAACTCTTGTATACATGTATAGAAAAATACACACTAAATTATGGTTTCTATTTTCTGCTTAGTTCATCTCTTGGCTTGTCCTGTACGCATCACTTGTGGATTTGAGCCCTGCACAGATGTGCTTTGTCATACTTGGGAGAGAAAATATTATAGACTTACTTTACAGTAAGTTATTAATTCAAATTTCCTTAGAAGATTAGGTGTGGGTTTTTTTCCCCTAGGAAAATAGACACAGCTGTAAATTAATGAGAGATGTGATAGGTTTGAATTAATCACACTTGCCCCCAGCTGTCATACAGAATGGAGCTTCTGTTAGATATATTTTAGATATCTAAATCTGGTTTTAGTCAAGCCTTAGTCACTGCATGAAGATATTTAGGTTTTTCTTTAGTTAACAGATCCAGGTCTTTAAAGTTATCTGTTCACTTTAGTTCTTATTATGTGGATTTTCCAGGGAATTAGTAGTTCAAACCAAGGTTATATATCATGTGTGCTAATTGGTCTTCCTCTAAGTGTTTAAAGAGCCTTCAGATTTGAATTTCAGAGCCTCACCTGTGCAATTTGCAGCTACCAGTGTTCCAGGATTGCATGCCACTGGTAAAAATAGAAGGAAGGATACAACTGTAGTCTGGGTCAAACAGGCACAGCTGATTTTACAGCACATGTCTTGTCTTTGCATCAGACTGTGCAACAAATAGCAGTGATTTCATATTTAGTAGTTGATATGTCCTACAAGATGCTGGTTATTGTACTATAGTTATATTAGGAGGACCCAGCCCCAGTGTAAAAGCAGAAGTGCAGCAATGTTGAATGTTTGCTTTTTGTGATTGAGAATGGAGTGTGTTGTTGTTTTGTTGTTTGTTTTTTTTTAACGAGCTTTTTGTACTATTATCTCTACTGGCCAATGTACAGCCAACTGTTTGTCATCCCCCATTCTCTCATAGCACATCAGTGCTGGATAAGAAAAAATTCCAAAGAGCAAGTGTGATGTGAGGGGGAATGTGGCTTGGGTCAGGACACAGGTTTGTGATTTGTGTGTGGGTCCAGCACCCACAGCCCTGTGAATTCTCTGGCAGTGAGGTCTCTGAGCTGGATGAGCTGTGTGAGGGACTTTGGGTATGCAAAGATTGTGTCTTAAAACACAGTGTGAGAGTTGGAGTGAATTAGTCTGTACCAGAGAGCTAAACTCATGCACATGATATTGCTTTTATTTTAGCTGAGAATAGCTTCATTAATGCTGCAGGGAGATGCTTGGATTTTTGAAATGTGATTTAGTTGTAGTAACTAAACTGAGTATGCACAGGTCTTTTTCCATGATACAATCAGAAGAAAAGCTCTGATCTCAGTTCCAGGCTCAGCTTTGTGATCTTCTCGGGATGCTTCAGGACACTGAAATATTAAAAGACAAAACTCTTTGACACTTCCCTTCCTTTTGAGGCAGTTGTCACAGCAGGGTTACACTAAATAGATGGTCTGTGTGCTTCATAAATAATTGTGTATATTTTATGCTTTGGGTGAATTTTTCACTTCAAGAATCAATTCCAGGAAGAGTCTGCAGTGTAAGGTGGTCATAGCTGGCTTGGATATTTGTATTTCCTTAAACAGACAGATAAAGAAACTACAGGTACTGCAGATACAGGAACTATTTTACAGCTCACAATCAATTTTTGCGTTGCTACTATCATCCTTGCAAAGCTGGAAGTTCAGGATGAATTGGTTTCTCACTAGATCAGTCATCGCAGAAATGGCAAAATTAAATATCAGAAGGTATGAAGAAAATGGGAAATAAACGTGCGTGCTTGAAAGTCTGAGTGTATTTGAGGGAACTGACCTGAGTTTGCTGTGGTCTCCCAAAGGCAGAGGTGGCCCCGAGTCAGCAGTGCAGGAAACCCTGCTGCTGGAGCTCAGTGCTTGTTTTGACACGACACTGTGCATCCCTGTGCATTTCACGTGGCATCACTGTGCGTGAACAGAAACGGAGAGGACCTCCATCATATTTTCAGGAATAAAATATGAAAGTCTGGTATCAGTTTTGGCTTTCAGTAATTGCTAAATTTCTTTCTCTTTTCTTTTTTCTGTTGCAGTTTGAGTTCAATCAGCTACAACATAAGATTGACTGCACCAGATATAAAAATGACAAAAATCTGGATTGCATTTTTGCTGCTCTTCTTATCGGTTACTATGGTGAGTCTTATGAATTTTTAAAGTCACTTCCAATTTAAACAACCCTGTACAGAGTACCATAGAAATTATTAATACGGAAGCACAGAAAGAGCTAATCTTGTGTGTTCAAATGTAGCTTCTGCGCAGCAGGATCTTCATCTACCTTCTGTTGTCTGTTAAACTCCTTTGGCAAAGGAACAGAAATAGCATTTACCTCTGCTGAATCCAGCACATTCTCTGCTGGCTCAGAACAGTAGCAGTGGACAAGTGACTCAGAAGCAGTACCCTGCAGACACGAGGATGATGAGGAGACAACTAACAGAGATGCAGAGACATCCTCAGAAATTTTATTTTCATCCCTTGTACAACAGTGGTACAGTATTTCAATTTGCAGCTTTGTTTTTTCTGTGAGGCTTAGTAGCTTCCCATAAAATATTTAATTACTATTAAAAATGCACTTAAAAGGTTCAGGTTTTGGACAAGTTCAACTTTACTAAGATTTTTTAATTTTTAGTTTTAATAACTATCAAAGTGGACGTCTTGTCTTTTGAATAATATTCTCTGTTCTGAGGGTTGACTTTATGGTTCACCAGACTACAGATGAAACCAAATAGCTCTGGACAAGCTAAATGCTTCAGTGCATAAAATATATGGAAGGTATTTTTTCATAAAGGATCATTTTGGGCCTGACTGAAATGTCTTTTAGACTAAACTTTGATATATTTCACTGGGTTTTACCGAAGCTGCCCACATGCTTCTGACTGTCTCAGTGCTTTCTATGCATGTTGCCATTCTTATTTACAAACCTTGTCAATTGTTCCTACCCCATGCTCATTCAGGAGATCAAGATTCAGTAGTAAGATTTATCAAGATTCAGTAGTAAGAATTGCTAAATTAACCAGAAAAGCATAAAATCATATTGTCAGTAATAAGATTTGAAGATCGCTCTCTTTCGGTAAAATAATATTTAAAGTACAATATTTGAAAAGATCGATGTTGAGAAAGTTTCTGTTGGCGCTTGTAGGTGCTTTGCTAAAAGAAGTGCTTTTCCTCTTAGTTCTTCGCCACTGCTACTCCAGCTGAGGGACATCAGAACACCACCACAATGGACTTTGCCCAGCTGAGTGTTACACGGAATAAAATCATGACGGCACAGTATGAATGCTACCAGAAGATTATGCAAGACCCTATTCACAAGAAAGAAGGTAGAGGTTGTTTTCTCATAAGGTTTTACTAATGTCAGTGATCAACGGATATTATTGCAGAAATTCAGGGTCCTTTAGTTATATTAATTTCTTATCTTGCTAGCAATTATTTTTCAGGTTGTAACAATATTTTCCCAATTTTTTATAAACATCACTTTGGGATGCATGAAGTAATATGCTGTACTGTCTGCCCATAGCACCACTTCTGATATGACAGAAAGCTTTTCTTTCTGATGAAATAAGAAAATGTTCATTTAAATACATATCTATATTAAAAAATCACGACTAATTAATGTTATCTCCTTATTTCATTTCATTCTCTTATTATACATCTGTCTGCCTGGTCACGTCTGCCTTTAAAAATTGTAATAATCCACTCAACTTCCCTGCTCTGAGGATTGTGCTGGTGGCATCACTGCTTTTCCTGATAAGTCACTCAGACCTGGAGTCACTCAGACTCCACCTGTTGCTGTATTCACTTGGTACCTTCTGGAAACACCGAGTGGCTTTTGAGGCAAGGAAAGGTGATTGTGCTCTTTTGCAAAGAGATTTTTCCTCTTCTGAAATGATTCTTTGGAGGCACTGAGTGCCTGGAGGTCAGAAATGAATAAAAGTATGGCAGTGTAAGCTTATGCCCACAGCATAAGGGGGCCTCACAGCTGCAGAAGGATCTGCACAAACAGGAAAATTTTCAGATGAGGAGGAATTACACAACGTTTGAGAACTGCAGCCTTCGAGATGGGGACATGATTAAGTCTTTAAAAGAAAACTGAAGTGAGATAATAAAAACATCTTGAAATTTGTAGAGAGGCACAGTCATTCTGTGTGCCTTTTGGGAAAGAAGCTGTTTATAAAGTGCCAGCTCATTCTCAAGGGAGGTTTATTTTAGATGTTGAAATGTGTGTGAGCAATGAGGCATTGGAACAGGCTCTTGAGGGACACTGGATTCCCTGTTCCCGGGGCACTTAGGGAAGTATTTGTCCACAGTGACTGCTGCAAGCTCAGCCCAGCTTGAGGCAGAGCAGCTGTGGCTGCCTCCCAGCCGGGCTTTCTCATGGCTTCTGGGATACCACTGTGTTTTCTGTGAGTGAGCAAACATATGTACAGGCTTGGTATACATCCAAAATATAAATAAGTTCAGTAAAACCATCTTTGAAAGCGTGAGGCTCTTTGCTAAGGTACATTATTGAGTAAGAATTTTGGGGGTTTTGCCCACTATGTTCTAGATATGAGGTTTGCAAATTGTTAGATGCAGGCCGTTTCAAGGTGAATGAGAAAAGATTTTTAAAGTGTCTTCAAAGAAATGTATGAATAAGGAACTATCTCTGTTAAATAAAATTTTAGTCAACCGCTGCTAAATCTTTCCTTTTTTGTTTTTTCCCCATTGCTGCAAACCTACCTTACCCAGTTCTACATGCTACCTTTGAAAGACTATTCTGAAGCAAGAGTTACTTTATTCCCAGGTCTCTATCTGTTTGCAGGTCCTTACTGCAACAGGACCTGGGATGGCTGGTTGTGCTGGAGCGATGTTGCTGCCGGAACCGTGTCAGTGCAGCGTTGTCCTGACTACTTTCAGGATTTCAACCCATCAGGTATGAGTGCACTGACTTCTACATCAACATATTTCTCACTGAAATGAGAATCTGGGGGATTGATGTCTCTTGTCTGCCTCGCTCAAGTCATTAATGCTCCAGGATTTCAGAAACTCAAGACTCAAGATTTGTGTTTTCCTTTCATCACATAGAAAACTGACAAGTTACTTATTTTCTTTTATGAACTGTGTCCCTGAGGGATTCTGTAGATTAGGGAGCAGGAATCGAAGCTAGACCACACTTTTTTCCTCTTAGAGATGAGCTTTTCTGACAGACAAGCAGATGTATGACTTACTCCTTTACCGTCAATTTAACAGTTGAAGTTGACAAAGAGTTTCTCCCACTTTGAAACACCTCCCGTTTCTGTGGGCTGAGCTTTGTCAGCATGTGGAAAATGTCATGGATTTCTTTGTATTTCCCAGGGTCTTTTCATGCCTCTATTTGATGATAGAAATCATAGGGTTTCCAGCAATTTTCCCGTTTGGTTCTTGAGCAGTTTTGCTGTTTGTTTTCCTGCCTGTCCAATACTAATTTATAGTGGTAGGATGCTAGGCTTCAGTTTCCATCTTGGATGTTAAGCAAGCCATTTAAATATTCTTGTCACTTCATCTGGTAGTTCTCTACCAGTTAGTTCAATGTATTTTGATACTTAATGGATTGGAGAGGGAAAATCTATTTGTTTTCTTAAGGAAAATCACATCATCGGTTGCCCTTGCCAAGCAAAAGCAACGGCCTCAAGTTTCTCAGAATTCATAGTAACAAGCAAAGCCTCTCTAGTCATATTAATAAAGCTGTCATTTGTTTGCCAATCTTTATTAAACTCTTGGCATCAGGAAAGAGAATTTCAGTGCTGACTGTTGTGTTTTTCTTTCACTTTTCTTCTTTTGTTTTTTGTTCCGTCAACTTTGATTGCAGAGAAAGTTACGAAGATCTGTGATCCCAATGGGAATTGGTTTAGACACCCAGAAAGCAACAGGACGTGGACAAACTACACCCAGTGCAACATCTATACACACGAAAAAGTGAAGGTAGGAGAGGAATGAGTGTGTGGTGCCCATGTCAAGAAACTGAACTGAGAGTCTTTACAAGTTTCTAAACTCAAAAGGCAGCAGAGTTGATGAAACAATGCTTTGAGCAGTTTTCCATATATCGAAAATAGCCTCTGTACTTGTGTGGGTCTATGTATAGATGCTATTTTTATAGACTTCAGTTTATCTTGAACATGCCCATCTATTAAAATATTTAGAAAAACAAGATCTCTAAATGATGTCTCAGAGTTATTTTGTGATATCTGAGGATACAATGGGCAAAATTGCATATTTTGCCCCGTTCCCCAACTCTATGTCCATTAATATACCTTATGTTTATAAAGCGTTCAGTCATGGAAGAAGCACTAAATTGAAACTGTAAATTCCCAAGAACGAGGAATATAAACCACAGACCAGGACAGGCTGTAAATTACTTTGGACCTCATGTTAAAGGGATCAGTAGTAGCAGACTTTGCCAAGAAATCTGACCTGTAATAGAGTTGCTAACTGCCTGCACCGTTGCTGGTGAATCCCTTAGGGTACTTACCTAAAAACCATACTGGACAGAAGATGGTTACAGATGACAAGGCACTTTATTATTGCTTTTCCTCAAATCATGAGACTTTGATCTTGCTAATGGCAGTTTAATTCTATTAGCGGAATTGCCATGATTCATTGATTCTTGCTAATATTTGGCTGGGAATAGAGGATATTATTCAGAAAGGAGCAGGTCAATGGTGATCCCTCTTTATGAATAATGAGGTAGTTTCCCTCAGGCTGTTTTGCCAGCACATTTCAACTCCGTCACAAATCTGAAGCCATTGTGTGGAATAGCAGCAGCAAAGGAAGCCTTGCTGCAGTTGTGTGTTGCTATGCTCAGCAGCATGATCTCCTCCCTGTGCCTGGAAGGCAGGTGAGACACTGCTCAGCAGCTGTGGCTGTTGGGCACTGTAAATTCTCACTGTCACTGCCCTCAGCAGTGCTTCCTGCTGTACCACGCCCTTGTGCCCCTTCTAAATCGCGGGGAAAATTCTAAATCCTTAAAATGCACCTCTGCCTACATTGGCCACCGAGTGAGGGGGTGATACAGAATATATTGTCATAGAATGGCTGCTGTCATTTATGCATCTCAAATTTTAGCATTTTGGGGTAACGCTTGGTTTTTCTCACTCACAAATTTTTCACTTTCCAAATTTCCCAGTAAGTTCCGCTTATACCTATTGCACTGCTGTTTGTGGTTTTTTTGAAGGAAGTTATCTCATTTAAAAAAAAAAAATATATAATTTGAAAATTTCTAGCACACATCAAGGGTTACCCTTGTGTCATCTTACAACCTTCTTAAAACTTTTTATCTGTAATCTTTTTATATTATCTCAAAAGTCAGTATATATAGCAAGCTGCAATTACTCTGTCCTAACCTGGAATAACAAGTTTAGGGGATGCACAGAGTTTGCAGTATGTGAGCATTTGGATGTGTGCTCTAACTCTCCCCATGGAACCCAAATAGTTGTGCTTTATTGTGAGAATATAAGGTTTTACCTGAAAGTCTTCACTTCGTTATGTGCCAAATGATAACCTTACATTTAATGCAACAAGGGTTTTTTGCAAGACAGGTTCCATGACTGAAAGCAAAGGTTTGTTACTTTCTGATAAAACTAATTTAATTAATATATTAGCTACAAGAATTAATGATAACATGAACATATTCCAAATACTAAATTACTAGTTCCTTTTTTTTACTTTTTGTATCTATCCAGATTTATATAATTCCATAATTGGCAGTAGGCTTATTTAACATAACATAATATTGAAACATAATTATGACTATTTAACATAATAGTCTTCACTATTTTTGAATAATTGTTAATTTTTTTCATGCCCTTCCTGAAATGCTCAATAAAACCTGAATTTCCAGTACCATAATCATAGCTCACTTTGAAGGAGGTATCTTTAAATGCTGAGAAAAATATCTGTGGGAAAAAAATTACATAACTTCATACAGGAAGCATGTATTTTACTTAAGAGCTGTGTTAAGAGAGGAATCAAGCCTCAGACAGCAATGCACCCAGTACAGGAACGTAAATAGCCAGATTTATATAAACACTCAGGAAAAAAACCCATAGCACTGTATATTGGAAACTTGGCGGTTTAATTGGTAAGAGGTAAATTTTAGTGATTACTTCAATTAATCTGCTGTGTTCCCTGTGCAGAGAGATTTTAGTAAGATGTTGTTTGGCAGGATTCTGGACTTGTTCCATCATTACCTGAAATGGTTTTTCAGGTTGGTTTTTTTTTTTCTTATTAGTATTATAGTCACTTTCACTGCAAGAAGAGATGTATAAATATGTGCTCTATCAGCAGTAGCTCTGTCTGAATCACTTGGCTTTGTTTTTGTGTTGCAGACTGCTCTGAACTTGTATTACTTGGCCATCATCGGACACGGTCTTTCGATTGCATCACTTCTGATTTCTCTTGGCATATTCTTTTATTTTAAGTAAGTATATTTAAAATCCCTCATTGAATCCCAGTGGCTGCCACAATCCTGGTTTCAGTGTTTTGGAACACCAGCCATCCAAATGAAATTAGATGGAGCAGGAAGGTGAAGAAAGCCAGTATGTAGGTTTGCCATTGGATATTATACTGTAACAAAAATGGAGGTTTCTTTTCTCAGAAATCTAAAATCAAGAACCTGCATCCCAAAACCTGTAGAATATATTGAAAATGGGAAAATGTTTGTTCATTTTGGGTTTGTCTGGATGTTTTTAATGAGGACGTCTGGATTTTTTTAGTGATAAATTACAGTATTGGTACAAGGATTTGGGCTCAGTGATCCATGTGGGTCTCTTCCAAGTCCGGATGTTCTATGATTCTGTGTTATGCCAAGCATCAACTGAACTAAAGAGCAAGTGGAAACCAAAGCAGTGATGACATTTGATAGGTACAGTAACATTCCAAAGTGGTACTCACAAAATACGACACCTGTAAGGGAAATAAGGCTAAGAGGCACAGTAGAAATGGAAATAATAAAAATAATCCCATTTTTTGATTCTCAGTACTGTGTATGACAGGCTTGTCATCTGGTGACTAGCAGTTATTGATTATTATGTTATTAGCAGTTATTATGTCACCTTCTTGAAAGGAAGTTTGAGCCGTGTATCACCACTGTCCCAACAGCTCAGAATATAATACACAGCCCTTTTAAAATTAGCCTTACTACATCATATTTGGTGAACTTTCTTGCCTTCCCTGTGAAAGACTCCTTTTTCCTGCAAGAAGCTGCTGAGGCCTGGTGGGAAGGTGAACCCAGGAGCTTGCCACATGAGCAGAGCTGAGAAAGACAAGTTGTTCCCTGTGCCAGCCGCTGCCGTGCCCAGTGCGGGCCCCCCTTGTCAGCCCGGTTTAATCCTTTCATAAACACCTTCTCCTTGGCAATGCACATCTGCTCCTCACACTCACCCACTCCTGCCCCTGTACCCTGCTGCCTCACTCCAGCTTCCATTTCCTCCTGACATTTAAATAGGAATAGCAGATACACTGGCAATGGATGCTGCTTCTCTCAGGCTGTAGGCTTTAATTAGTTGGAGGCAGCTGATAGCTGATTAAAAAAAAAAAAAAAGTTTTTTAGTCACATCTGGCTGAAAGCAGTGCTTCCTCTTTAGCTGTGCAGTATTTCCCCAGGCTTCCACAGCATTTCTGTAAATCCCCAACAGACAGGTGTTTCAACTTTGTAGCCTTTCTTTTGAAATCTAGTATTCAAGATGACATTTCAGCTTTTTCTGATCCTCATTTCATGAGGAAAACACATATAATTGTTTTTCACTTTATTTTTGTGTGATCTGTAGAAACAATGCTTCTCCTTTCCAAACTCACTTTCCTTCCACAAACCCAATGTGTGAAATGGCTCTGAGTCCTTATAAGAACTTTGATTTTGCATAAAAAGGTCGGTACTGTTGCAAAGTTTAGCAGACTAAATAACGTGACAGGAAAAATGCCTTAACACAGGGGAAAAGAAAAAGATTTGGAGTAGGATATGATTTTATAAGTTCACAGAGAGTCAAGCATGACTTTTCTGTACCATAATATGAAAACTAAAGTAACTTCATCTTTGCTTGTGGCACTTACTGTAAAAGCAGGTGGTCTGCTGTGCTGCCATCCTGTGTCATGCCTGTCTAACCATCCAGGCGTTTTCCTCTCTGGAAGCAGGATCATCCTTCCTCAGAGAACCGCATGGAATGAATCCAGACCCACAAACCACATTTTCTAGACTGTGGTTATGTTGGGATGTGAAAGGAAATCGCAAAATTCAAGGGAAGCTAAAGAAAGTCCTCTGCAAGCTGTTCTCTTGGGATGTACAGTTCCTCTAAAGTATTTTTAGCAGCAGCAGGGTATTTAAGGACCCAGATTAATACCAGGATGTATTATGTATCGGCTAAGGCTTGGATAATTATTCATAGCTTTAACAGGTGGACTTTTTTTTTTTTTTTTTCCTACAGTAGGGGGTGCCTTTGAATTTGTCATTTCCAAAACATTTATCCTGTAAGTCAACAGTTTCCAGACAACATTTTCTGGACTTCTGATCATTAGGGTATCTTTAGATTTGACGAGAAATTTAGAACTTTTCCCCAAAGGAAGTATCAACTGTTTGGGATTTGAATTATTTTTTAGGACTAACATTTTTCTGCATTTTATGTTTGCTCTTCAAATTTTGTTTGTTCTTTGGAAAATTTTCTCCTTGGAAATAGTTGTCCAGCTCGTGACTTGTTCTCCCCAAGTGCACTGGAGTTCTTGGTTTAACAGAATGAAATGTGTCATAAACTTAGAACTCTGAGCATCTCTGAAAACTCATCTATGACACATAAAAGTAACTTCTCGCAGTGTCTCTGCTTTTTCATTCTGTTACATACTCAAGATCATGCACGTGCTGCAAATATTAAAATAATTGTATGGCTTTCATAGAGAAAGAAAAACGAGGCAAGAGAATGCTTAAAAAAGAAGTGATTTAGGATAAAGGGGAGCTACAGTTTCAAAGATGCCCCTACCCCTCCCAAAGAAAAACCGAAACAGCCAAAAATAAACCCCAGACAAACCCACCCGAAATGAAGGAGTTGTTGATCCAGGGTCATGTCAAATCCCATGACAGCATTCACAGAGGAGAGCAGCAGATAATTCTGAACAGATAATTCCCCTTAGGTGCATATGTGGATCTCAGTGGTTTTGTTTCTCAGTATTGCAATACCTTAAAAACTTAGATTTCAAGCCCACTTAGGGGCTTTTGAAAATGTCACTCCTTTTTCTTTTGGATAAATATTGGAGAAATTAATTTTTCCCTAATTCCCAAGATATACAGGAGTCAAAATAACAAGGGAAATAGGTAATTTAGTAGGAAGTCTGTTTTTATTTTACTACACATGGTTTAATTGAGGGGTTGGCCATTCAAATGTACTTAGATCATAAATATGAGAATTAAGTGATTAAAGGATATTATGTCATTAAGAATAACAGTCAGAAAAAAGGAATATAGGAAGGATAACAGAAGAGGGAGGGTGGGGAAGCTTAGGAAAAATCTTTTTATTACCAAAACCAGTCTCGGTTTTTAAATGTCATCAGTCTTGCTTTCTGTTTCTTGTCCGGTGATCCTTTCAATCCTTTCATGCATGGGTGGAGGTGGGTGTGGATGGGTGTGTTTGAATATTCAACAGGAACAGCTGCGGGATGACCCGGAGAGATGGCCCCATTAGCTGTACGTGCTCTTCCTTGCCTGAGCCTTGAGTCTTAACAATAAGCAGACACAATTCCAGAGTTTTTCTGGACTTGTTTACACAAAGCCCTTCGCTGGAATCTAGTATTGTCTCTCTTTTCATATATAAGCCGCACAGGGAAAAAAACATATGAAAATAGATTTTCAAAGAGCGTAAGACCCTGCATGCTATAATAATTAAAGTTTAGCCATTTGGGGCATTAAAACAAGATTAAAATAAAATTTTAAAGAGTCCAATAGAATATATTGTTTCCTCAAATTCATATGCAACCCTGTTTTCCATATTTTGGAGACTTTTTCTTTTCTATTTTCTCCAGCCAAATGACACGTGGCAACCAAAGTTTCCTGCAGGTCCCTGTTAAATGGCAGCACTGGTTTCTAGAGGGGTTTCCTTCCCCTGTTTTTAGTGCCATGGGCTCAGACTGTCCCAGGGCTTGCACCGTGTGTACTGTGAGCTCAGTCCAGGCATCTGTGCGTGCTTTGTACACTGCCCTTGTGAGAGCTGCAAAGGATGCAGCCGAGATCTGCCCTACAGCCACGCTTATGGGGCTGTCCTTTTTTTCCTTTGGGTCACCTCGATTGTTGTTTCACCTGTCGGCAGCTTTCAATATACTCCTCCAACCTCTGTGAAGATTCCATATCTGCATTTCTCTGAAAAGACACAAAGGTCTCCCTTCTATCCTCTCAAACTGAAAATGAATCACCGACGTCCCTCCTTTAACCCTTCTTCCAGGCACGCTATTTGAAGAGGCCAGAAAACTTGATTTTTTTATTTCTTTTCCCCCCTCGGGTGACAGTTTAGCCATGTCCCCTGCTGCCCTTTTGAATCTGTTCCTGATTTCTCTCAGTGGCATGTGTGTAAGTGGTAGATTTTCTCCCCCAGTCGGTCATTCCAAAGTGTCAATCAGCTGCACTCCATCTCTCTGGCCATTAACTGGAGGCAGGCAGGGGTGGGTATGGAGCACGGACTCTGCAGCAGAGGCTTCTGTCGATGCTGTCTCCAAAGCAACCCAGGAGTTCACTGGAGAAACCTGAATGAGAAGCAGTCCCTCCTCTTGGAATACACTAGTTTCTCCTGCTTCCTCTAGAATGGCAGAAAAACAGAAAGTTGCTCCACCTAAGTTCAACGTTGTTTGATATAGTTGAATCTCTGGGTTTGGTTTTTTTCTTTAAAAAAAGGCCTTCCAAAGATATTCTCTCTTAAATTTCATTGCAAGATTAAAAGCAAACCTTAGAAATTAACACAATTAAATGCAGTTCTTTAGAGATTTTATAATTATGTCCTATAAACTGTTTATAAATTAGCTATACACAAAAGTCAGGGGGAGACTGTATTATTTTACTTATTTAGATATTTCTCTAGCTTTAGGCTGAAGGAAGAAATATTACAAGGTTACGAGTAACAGAAATTATTACCCTCAAAAGATTGGGACAGGTTTGGGTAAATGGAAACAGGATAAGACAGCTTCAACAAGCACAGGTGTGATAGATAATTGGGAAATTCTTCAGGTACCAACCAAAAAAAATTTACATCTTCTGAAAAATATTATCCACATTTAAATAATTTTCAGCTGGCCACTACAAGGCAGATCCTTCACTGTAAACATATTGGATCTAAATCTACTTGCTGCCTTCTTTTTGGTGCATTAAGTTTGCTCTGGACCTGAAGAAAGGGTTGATGTAAGGCTTGTTAGTGAAATCAACAGCTCTAGCATTTCAAAATGTCAGAGGTGTCCCCAAGTACACGTGGTTGTCCTCCCACGTGCTCATTTGTTCCTGTTTCTCTTTTCTAGGAGCTTGAGTTGCCAAAGGATTACCCTGCACAAAAATCTGTTTTTCTCTTTCGTCTGCAACTCTGTCGTAACGATAATTTCGCTGACAGCCGTGGCCAACAACCAGGAACTCGTCGCGACCAACCCAGTAAGTGAAATCGTCCGTTTGCCGGCCTCGCGCGCTGGCCCGCGTGCGAGCGGCCCGAGCGGCGCTGGGAGCTGCGGCGGGGTCACCGCGCCCGGGGACACGGCACAGGCGTCTCGCGGCGCCTGGGACACGGCGCCTTCCGCGCTGTGGGATTGTAGAAGCGCTCCGAGGGGCTGAGCTTGCCCAACGCCCCTTCCCAGCCCCGCAGAATCGCTTCTGCGCTGAAACTACTGCAGGGAAGCCCGTTCTAGATGGTGTCAGGGAGGCTGACAGCTGAGTTCACCAAGGAAGGGCAGGAAAAAAGGTTTTGCAAGGTATTTTGGATCTGTTTGCTGGTTTCTTATGGCTTTAACTTGGCCGTCTTCAGTTAAAATAAGAACAATTTATTTTTGCTACACAAGAGTCTAAAGATGAAGTGCATAAACAAATCCCTAGCTCTGGCTTTATTGTTATTTAGACATGGAAGATAAATCTTAATTCTGTGGAAGTTAGAATTGAGTAAAAAGATTATTTCCTTTTCTCCTGTAGAAGCAGTCATCAGTGTGCTGGAAAGCATACCTGAGATAGCTGCTAATAATCATCGAGTGACTTAGGTAGCAGAGAATGGAAAAACAATATTGGGTTTTTGTTTGTTCTAAGCCAAGTGGCAGAAGTAGAACAAACAAAAACAGGCAGCAATATTGGAAGGAGGGGAAAAAAGGGATTTAATGTGACCCAATCTGCAAGTTAGGTGTTGCTCCTTATTCACAACCTCACATTTTAGACTTCCCAATAAATTTTATTATAGCATTTGAACTGTAGAATGTATTTAGGATGAAGCTAAATACAAATAAATTCCAGGCTCCTCCAGAACCTACTGCAAGCTCTCCTAGGTGCAGTTAAGAGTAGGTAAAACTGGAAGTATTGTAAGCATTTTAAAATTGGTCTCTGTGAATTGTTCTCGGGGGTAGTTATATGTTGTGATGGGTAAAACTGAGAGGGGATTACCCACATCAAAGTACATTTCTCCTGGGGTTTCCATCAGATAATTTAAGGATTTGGAATGTTTAAGTGTGACAAGGTTTGCAATAAGGCAAAATATCATAACAGCGTTCTACCACGCTTGAGGATCTCAGGGTCCTTGTGGATGAATAATAAAAATCCAGACTCAGTTATTAGTTTTATGTCATCATAAAGTATGGGATTGTAATGGCATGAAAATTCTATTTTAAAAAGTAAATAAATATGTAATTGTAGTGGAAAACAGAATAAACATTACCTTGAGCGGTATTTTTTTCCACTTTGCAAATAAAGCTCTGAGATTTCTGCAAATTAAACCTTTATATTATACTCTGTTTTGTTTTTTTTTTCCTGCAGGTTAGTTGTAAAGTGTCACAGTTCATCTACCTGTACCTGATGGGCTGCAACTACTTTTGGATGCTGTGTGAAGGCATTTACCTGCACACTCTGATTGTGGTGGCTGTTTTTGCTGAGAAGCAGCACTTGATGTGGTATTACCTTCTTGGCTGGGGTATGTGATTTCACCTTGTGTATTTTCAGGTCAATGCAGCCTCTTCCTCCTTCAAACATCCATACCTTTGCCTCTCCGAGCTGTAGCTTTGAGTCACAATGGCACACCCCAATTCTTTGCCTGTGATGTTTTAATAAGCTTAGAAATATTAATGTAGGAAGTTGTGCGTACCTCTGCCGAGAGAGAGATTATGCATTTCTGGAGTCAGGAAGTGACTCCTCCTTTGTATAGAGAAAATAGTCTCCTATTATTAAAAAGGCCTTAAGAAGTAATTATTCATTGTTCCTCACCTCAAAGATGTTTATTCAGGAATGAAAGTTTGTTTTCAGAGAAGTCTCGCCATGCCTGGGGTGGAGGGTCAGAACCGAGTTAGAGATGGCCGAGGATTTATTTTTCCAGCAGTTCCATTTGACCTGTACTGTCCACTAAGCAAACACAGAATAGCTGTAACTCAAGATCTCAAGTAGTATCGGTATCAAAACTAACAAGCCAAGCCTGCTCGCTTCAGATAATGCACAAGGGCTCTTTCACAAAGTGCAAGTGAAGGCTCTGGCAGCCTCGCTGTACTGGCACGCTCAGCTCCAGTGTGACTTGGTGCCTGGGTCACTGTCCCACCTTAGGCACAGCTGAGGCGTGGCTGGGAAGCCACAGGTGCTCAGCAGCTCCTGAAGATCAGGTACCAGTAGAGTGTGAAGGGCCCCAGATGACAAATTTGCTTATTCTTTTTCAATTTTTTTTCATTTGGCTTGATTTCCTGAGTCTAATTTCGAAGTTATTTTCTAAATACAGCAAGATATTGATGCTTTGCCCTCGTACCAGTGAGAACATGTTCACCACTGGTCATACTGTTAAAGCTGTGCTCATGTATGCAAACACCATTTTAATATTACCTTCCTATTTGGTGATACTGCAGATTGTAGCCTGAAAAGCATCTGCGTTAATGAAGATCACTTGTTGTGTTCTAAGAAATGAAAAGTTGATTTGCCTTTCCTGTGTGTTGCTGTGGAATTCTTGGCAAGTCAGTGGGAATAAGGTTTCACACAGCTCTCAGAAAGAAATCTAAGAGAAAGGTTAAATTGGTCCCAGTTAGTTTATTTTCTCTGCAGGTACATAGTTTGGGTGAGGTGAAAATACAGAAGATTCCTGCAAGATATGCAAGTTTACTTAGTTATTAACCAGGTTTTACTAATGAAGAAAATACTGTGTTTTTCTCCACAGGTTTTCCACTGATCCCTGCCTGTATACATGCTGTTGCAAGAAGTTTATATTATAATGACAAGTAAGTAGCTTCAGCTTGTTTTGCAAAACTTTTACATTTTCTTTAAGGTAAAAGATAAGCAAATCTAATAAATGCCTTTCTTTTTTTTTTCTTTTCCTGTTTGTTTTCTGTAGTTGTTGGATCAGCTCTGATACTCATCTGCTTTACATCATCCATGGCCCGATTTGTGCTGCTCTCTTGGTAAGCATTTCTCAAATAATATTTTGTTTTCTTGTTTGTTTTCTGGCTGCTCATGATGGGCTTACAAAGGTAAGAGCCTTAAGCTAACATTTAGAGGTCACTGTCACTTGTGAATCTGATGCTTAACCTAGCAGGTGCCTCAGACACGCAAGATACAAGAAGTCTTGGCCTTATTAAGGATCCTGGTCTTATAAAGGCCTCTGGTCCTTTGAGAAACTCAGGGTTTGCAGTGTTGATTGTCATTCCACTCAAATGCTAGCGAAAAGGAAGGACTAAACCTGACCTGGGGTACTGGAATTTAAAATCCTTCCTTCAGCTGAGAATGCCTCTCATGCCAAGACTAATTGCCAGGTGGACCCTGCTAGAAGCCTCCTTGTGTCACTGTGCTGTGGCCAAACAGCCACCAGACTGTCTGAGGTTCAGGGAGAGGGGGTTTGGATGCCAGGACTGACCAGGTGGGAATATGGGATGGAGAGAAACTAGAGCAGGCACTTTGTGGGAGAACCAGGGCAAATGGTTTCTGTCACAGTACCTGTGACTGCCGCTGTTCTGATCCTAGTGTAGCACTGTCTGCTTTGGCCACCGGGGTATTGCAGCTCTGTTTCTGGAGTGCTCATGAAATCTTTGAGCACGGTGTTCTGCCTGACACCCCAAGTTAATGCCAGCTCTATTCAGTGTTCACTACTAAATTAAATTCTAGGTGAGTAACAGAGGACTTTACAGCAAAAAAATCAATCTTATGTCAGTTGCGCTAGGACTGGATTTACCCTACGAAATTCAGTTGGTAGATTGTTGCTAAATAGAAATAGGTGTGTACTTAAGCAACTATCTACGTAATGAACATAATTAGCATAGAGGCATTCCGTATGTGATTAGCCCCCGACTGTGTATGACAGTCATTTGGTTTATTGTAACAGAAACTTCAAGCTGATCTGGCCAAACTGCTGGGTCCACGGCTGCTGACTTTTCTTCCTGCTTTTCAGTTCACAAAAGGAAGTTGATTAAGAATGAAAAGCTTAAGTAACTTTATGGAAATAATTTCAGTTTCTACAATTTCTTCTTCTGTTAACTTATTAATGAATACCTGTGGAGGGCATTCTGTACATAGAGAATTCTCTCAAAAGTTCATTGTATAAATCCTGGGGTTCTTGTGACTCCCTTTTTCATTAACAGTGAAATTAACTAGTGAACTTAAATTTTGAAGACTGTGGTGATATCGTGACACCCCTGAGCCCCTCTGTGTGGGCAGCCAGAGCAATGCCCATGAAGTTATTGAGAGCTGTGACCCTTGGGGTGTAAATTATTGCTGGTAATTTCTTGTCCTGTCAGTCAGGTCTGCTCTATCTGTTCATCTAGGGATCTGCTGTGCTCTAATCTGTGAATTTAAACCCAGTTCTAAATCCTTTCAATTTTTATTCTCTCTGCTTTACACAGAAGATGAAACCCTGTTTTCACAGAAAAGTATAGGGTGGATTTTTGTGGGTTGTTACTTCCATTGTTCTGGTGTCTCTTCACTGATATATCACTTAAGTAAAGGTCTTTCAAGCTGAACAATAATTTGTATTAGAATTTGTTTTAAATAGCAATGTAAAAATTTGTGTAAAAGCAATAAGACTGTACTGTCTTCCATTAAGTGACCTCATTTTAGGATGTAAGGTCATATTTTCTCCTTCTAAGCAGTGGCCTCCACAAAATCACACTGCAAGTGGCTTGAATGCATTGGATTTGTCCCAAATGATCAAGTCTTGTTTCCATTCAAGGCCGCATTCAGAATGTTCTTTGATTTTACTAGAGGCATAATAATCACCTATGTAGGGTTAGTCTGGGCAGAGTCTTTGTCCATCCTCTTTGCAAATTACAACTTTGTTCACCTTTGATATTCCTATTTATTTTGCTTTTTGTGACCCAACTGAAAGTGTTTCTCTTGTATTTTTCTTGCCTCAGTACAATCAGTAAATTTATTTGAAAATCATGCAGGAATAACAGATTAAACTGCACATCTTGCATGTGATGTGAAAGTACTTTAAAAGAGTTGCTTTCCTTTCTGCAAGCAGAAGAAAAAAAAAGATCTGTTTTTTTCATTTCAGAAAAGACGAGGCAGGGCTAAAGATGTTAGATTAAATGCATGTGTTTAGGTTTTGTGAACAGAACCCTCATTTGCTTAAGCAGCTTGCTTGCCAGATACAATTTCCACACTTTACTAAGCATGACCTGCTTTAGTAGACATTTAAGCAACAACATTAAACTGCAAATTAGATAACAAGGGGGAAGACACTGTTTCTATTTGCAGGAGTAGATCTCAAAGAATGTGAAGGGGATTGTCAAGTGGGTGCCAGGGAGAATTGGCAGAAACTAATGGGAATTTAACTCTTGTAAATCATTGAAAAATCCTACAATTACATAAAGTTAAAAACAACGCTGCTTTTATGGTCCCTGTTGTTACGTAACTGTGGTCAGTTCTTCTGCCAAAGAAACAGGAGCAGACATAGGTTGCACTTTGATTGGAATTGTCTTCAACTGACCATTAAATTACAACTGTCTGCCTAAGCAATCACAATTAAAGAAACAGAGTGGGAACGAGACAGTAGAGGGTGATGTTAGTTTTCCTGCTAGACAAATATTGATCACAGCTGAGGGGGGAAGGGAAAAGGAATTGGTTTGCACTTCAGTGAAAGCAGCAGTGATTTCCGTGTAGGTTTCAGATGTGCCTGTGCTCTCGTGGTTTCGTTTGTTTGGGTGCCACTGCGTTATTCAGCTCTGCCATTGTTCATCTCAATATTGTTAGGGATGCTGCTTTCCCCCTGTAACAATGTTATTATGTATTGCTGTCGCGGTCTGACAGACCATTACACACATGCTAAAAGGAAGTTCAGGTGCTCCCCACCTTGTCTTTCATGTCCTTGTGCTTAATGACTTTTAAGCTGAACTTGGTGCCAGGCTTAGGAGCTTAGAAGTTTAATGTTCAGTTGTGTCCCAGCAGGCAAAGGTATGGAGCTGCACAACTGCATTAAAAGCCAAGCAACGGCTACCAAGTCATATCTAAGAATATCTGAGTACCTCGAGTGAGAATAATTTGTTTATATCATCCTAAGGAAGAACTGGAACAGAATTTAAACCTACAAGGATTGCTATACTACTTAGTGCAAACTCAGCACGGAGAAAAGTAGAAATATCAGGGACATGAGGAGAGTTTAATTCAAAAACTGCAGCCCCTACTGACTCAGGAACTTGGCTTCAGTTCACTGCTGCTCTCAAGCCAGAACCTAAATGCCTCCTGAGTTTCCAGTATAGGCACCAACACATTTATTTTATTTTTTTTTTTGTCTAGGATTGCCTTCTCTGCCTTTGTTTCTATTTTTGCTCAGTTGCCCTGTTCAATTTTCAGGTCACTGTGGGGCTGTTTCTATTTCACTCTGTATTCATTGTGCAGATAGCACAACAGAGCTCCTTTGGGCTTTTCCAAAGCATCGCAGTCAATTTGATGATAACGTGCATGCGAGGAGTTCCGCTGCCCTACTTTTGCTGAAACGTAAAAATCTACTCAGCAGCTTACTTAAAACCAGGACCTGTTTTCATCACTTTAATTAAAAATTCAGTTCATCCCGATCTCGCTCTTATTTCCTGGCAGAAGAGATATTCATCAAAAATTGGTGCTACATACTTGTCCTGACACTCATCCTGTTCTACTCAACTCTGCCCTGTGCTTTGCCTCCTCCAGCTTTCTGTTTGCCCTTTTAGCTATTTTCAAACTCTTCGTATGCTTAATTTTGTGCATTTTGTTTTTTGTGGGCGAAACAAAGAGAAAAACTCTGCGCATATTGTAAAAGAAAGAGCTCATTGGGTGGTGCTACTTATGCCTGGCTGCTGCAACTTTCATCTTCAGTTAGGACTTAAGAACAGAGTTATAGGAATTGGCCATGCTACCAAAACGTGAGAGGGCAGAAAACTCAGTGTTTAAGACCTGTTAATGTTGAACAAGTAGATTTGAGAAGGATTAAATTTAGAAATGGAGGAAGGACTCATTGTCCGCATGTAGTATAGGAAGTTGGATAGGGATCGTGGGCTACATAAAATCTAAATAAATCCCTCGAGAAAGAATCAGAAGACCTTGGCTGTTTAAACAAAGCTCAAAGGTAGCTGGAGGCTTCCAGGAGAAATTCATGCAGTAGTTTCCTATGTAAAACAACTTCCTGTTAGAATGATTTAAATAGCACGTAAGTAGAATATAAATAACATCCCATATCTGTAAAGGGCCATGTTGCTATAATAGCACACAGCTATTTATTCTGAAAGCCTGAACTGACAGAAAGAATTCTGCTGGGGATGTGGAGGCAGCGTGACACCCGTGGTCTGAAATTCCTTCCCTGCTTGCACTTGTGCTACAGCAAGACAGAGCCTCCTCCTCAGCCAGGCACTCTGAGGTGTTTTAGAAGGGAGTTGTCTGTCTGCCAGCTTCTTCCCCTACCCCCCTTTTATCCCTAGCTGTTGGCAAGGGCAGGCAATCCTCTGGAAGCTGAGACAGGAGCAGAGCCTGTGTCTCTCCCTTGTGCAAGTGGCTCCCCAGAGCGCCTCTGTCCTGTCTCTGTGCCTTGGATAGGGGGATGGACGGGCTGAGCTCGCAGGGGCTCGCCTACCTGCAGCTTCCACCAGGGGCTGCACGGGGGATGCGGGTGGGGTGGGACGGGATCATCCCTAAGGCTGCTGTTGCCCTGGTTACTTACTCATCCTTGGGGGATCCACACACATATCTGTGTGTGTGTCTCAGTTTTGTGCTTGCTCACAGTGACAGTTTGGGAAGTTTTTTCTGGTCAAACTGAAGGAACAGAGATATAGACCGTTTCTAGTAAAAAAAGCCTTAGTAGCTATGGAAAAAAACAAGTTCAGTAGCACAAGGGAATGACATAGAGCATCATCTCAGTACTTGCCCCAGTGGCAGCTCTGCTGAAAGAATAAAAGATCCAATCATTGGCTACTATGAGAATGCCAAATCCACTGTTTGTCCAGAGGAATATACAGTTCCTTGTAGCAGCATTTTGCCTTTTTTTTTATTATTCTGATTTTTTTCTTCCCTATAAATTTACCAAATTCATGTTTGAAAAATAAAAAGTAGCCTTTTGAAGAATGATATTTAAATACAAGGAGGGAAAAGCATCATCCTCTCTCTTGACCAACCTGAAAAGAATCAATCCTTCACCCAGGCACTGACAGCAGAGAGAAAGCTGTGTGGGTTGTTAGCACTGGCAGGTACCTTGCTTAGAGAGTTTGAGGAATGGGTGTGGAAACCAGAAGTTAGAGCCACATCTCAGTTACTTAAAGGTGTTTTCAAAGATGTTTATCTGATACCTCTTGTACAATCACCATGTGTGATTACTCAAGCACGCCGTGTGAGTTCACGTCGTCTGGTTCCCAGGCTCACAAAATCAGCGTGCGGGATCGTTTCTCACACCTCCTCCTCGGTGCCATTTCCTTTTCCGACAGGTGAACCTTTTCTTCCTGCTGAATATCGTTCGTGTGCTCATAACCAAGCTGAAAGACACCCACAAGGCTGAGTCCAACCTGTACATGAAAGCGGTGAGAGCCACCCTGATTCTGGTCCCGCTCCTTGGCATCGAGTTCGTGCTGTTCCCGTGGCGACCCGAGGGCCGCATCGCTGAGGAGGTCTATGACTACGTGATGCACATCCTCATGCACTACCAGGTGGGAAGCAGCACGCAGCCCTTGCTCGCCGGAGCTCGCAGAGGCAGGCACGGCAATCAAATAAAGGAGAAATGGTGGTGTCAGTGCAGTTTTGAAAGACCTTCACCCAGTAGTCTTTGACATCGCAATACGCTGAATTCTCGTTTACTTGCCTTCCAGTTTTCAAAGGAAAGAAACGTCATGGCCCCCTATTGTTAGTGATCTATTTTTAGAAATAATTCATAATGTTTAGATTTGTCCTGCATTTTCTCTGCTATCTATAGCTGAATTTTATCAGAAACCTTCAATTATCTCACACCTGAAATAGCCCATATGCATATGGATTAAAGCAGAATCTTTGTTTTTATTTTACAGGGTCTACTGGTGGCTACAATTTTCTGCTTCTTTAATGGCGAGGTAGAGTAACAACTTTTACTATCTCTATAATAATTTTTCTTTTTATATGTTTTTGTTTCAGCAGTTAAGGGGGTGGTAACTCTTTTTTTTTTTTTTTTTTAATTTTATGTCTACATTTGTCTAAATTAAGAGAAGAAAAAAAGTATCAGGATGCCAAGAGCAGAGCTTGGAAAGGACTATGCCATCATTCATGGCACCATTAAGTGTGTTAGGACTGATTCTTGGGTGCTAAGCTGTACGTACACATTTGTCTCGATTAAGAAATTGAAGAGAGTTGTCGCTTTGCTATAAAGCCCAGATAAATGTCATGACACTGAAAAGCAGTTCAACAACCAGAAGGTTTGTCGGTGTTGGAAGGCTGTGCAGGATGTTATCCCGGAGAATTACTGCTTGGTCCCTCTGTAGCAGGAACAGGACACACTGCACACGTGTTGGTGGGCTGGGGTATGGCTGCACCCCATGGCAGGGGCTGCAATTAGATGGTCACTAAGGTCTCTTCCAACCAAACTCCTTCTATGAGTCTGGGATTGTCTTATGGCGCTCTTTGGGAAGATTTCAGGCTGAGGTTTGGGTAAGTGTTTTTTGGCACAAGTGAAAAGCACCATTCCAGCAGTCAGACAGCTGGTGTGCTTAGGGCAGGAATTTGTGTGGGTTAGAAGTGCATGTTTAAGGTACCATGGTCAGCCAGTTCCAAGGATAAACCTTATTCTGACATGAGAGGATTGTGCCAGGTTTCTGTAATAGATGGTATTGATCCTGTTGAAGCTAACAAGCTTTGCTGTTATCTTGGATAGGCCAAGGTCCTTGCAGTGCACAGGGTGACTTTCATGTAGAAACTCTTGCCCCAGGCTGTAGAAAGTACACCTCCAGAGGCCTAGCGTCAGAGATCAAAGTAATAAGAAGGCTAAAAGAATATATCTAAAATTGTTTATGTTGCTCTTGCAAAAAAAACCCCCAGCAACCCCAAAACAAATGATCAAAACTACCCCCACCAAAAAACTAACTGGTAATTTGCCAACACTTTTGGCAGAGGAACTATTACAATGCTATACTTATTCCTACACATCTGTTTGCTCATTTGTTCTACATTTAGTGAGGTTACAGTATAGGCCGAAAGCAGAAATGTGGGAGTAACCAGATGTTTTCCTAAGACTGAACCCCTAGGGCTTTTTAATCAGGTGTTCTAAAATTGTGTCAGTGTGTTTCTACAGTATTTTTGGGCAGTAATTTTTACTCACAGGTAAATATTTGGCTAATGCTAGAATTGGTTCAAGTGGATTGCCCTTCCTTCTCTTCCCAAGTCCAAAGCTGACAGAATTGCAATGAAACTACCATGGGCTTTGAAGGTTTATTTGTGTGTCTTTGTTGTGTGCCCCCACCCAAATGCAAGAGTCTCACTGATACTTTGCCAAGGACACAGAAAAGATGAAGACAGGCTTTCTCTGAGTTCAGTGGGTCTGGGGCAGGGGCCTTGTTCTGATTTTACCATACAGTAGATGCAGGTTCAAGTCCCTGCTCGTACATTTGCTTTAAAGCAAGAACATTAAGTGTTCTGGATTGGATCTGATCACTTGCCCTCACTCTGCATTGACATTTCACACACACTCTCCCTTCTACAGAGCAGAGAGCTCAGGATGCCTTCAGAATGCCATAGCATAGTTCAGAATGCCTTCCAATAAACAGGTATTTGGAAAAAATCAGTTTGTTCTGCTCCAGTGGAAAATTAAGCAGGAGAGGTGGAAAACCTTGAAATTTCTGCGGTTTTTATAAAACAACGTTGTCCACCGCTCAGTTCTTTCTTCATCCTTGTGCCTCTTTCAAGGCTGTTTTTAATTTTAAATTATGATTGATTTTGAAATCTATTCCTGTATCTGTTAATATTTCATTGTTACAAACCCCTTTTTTTTAACATATCCTCTCCTGCTGTGTAAGAAAAACCAACCCTGAGTCATCCTCTAAATTCACCATGGGCTCATCAGTGGGGTAAAAGATGAGTTCTTCCACAACTCCTACAAAATGAAAATAATCGAATCACTGCTTGATTATCTACTGGCAGAATAACGTTTAAAGGAGGACTTAGGTATTTTAACATTTATTGATTTATTAATTCAACTTTTAGACCATAGACCTTGACTTAGTTAAGCATACATGTCTGTATTTGCTCCCTAGAGAGTGGAAATTTATGTTTTTTAAACCACTTTTGGGTTCAGTGCTTCAGTGACTACTACTTGCTTTTTTTTTTTAATTATTTTCAGTACACCTTGTTCAAGAAGGGACTTAGTGCTTCATAAACAACTGTAGCAGTAAAGAAATCCAAGGGGAGGATGTAGATAGGGAAAAATGTCAGCAAGAAAAAATGTGCTTCCTTAGTCTCCTGAAAGGTTCCGGCCCCGGCGAGTGGGGCTGTAGTCACAATCACCAGGGCCTGGACAGAACCTGCAGCTGCAGCTTAGCTGGGCTACACAGGGGCTGCTTCTCATCCCCCTTCACAGCAACACCTCCTGAGGCTTTACAGAAGGAGCAGCACCTGGGAGTGGTGGCAGCACTTGGCTGCACTGAGTCTGTTTTATAAAGGTGATGATGATGTTGGAATTGTCACTTGGGGTGACAGCGGGGCAGATATTCCCAGTGGGGTATTAGCAATTAAAAATGCTCAAAGCACTGATTTCTTTCTAAGTCTTAGCCTTTCCCAGCTGTTACTGTACATTTTAGTGTATTCTGCACCAAATATCAGGAGCCAAATCCTGTTCAAGCAAGACACTTCTGGCCAAAAAGTGAACAAAAGCGATCTGCTAGGATAGAACTTCAGTGAAGATAAATTAAGAAATGTAAGAAAAATAGCTGGTATGTGCCGCTGACTGTAGCCAAGGAACATCTCCAGTTCACTGAGCAGAGCAGCCAGGGATGGCCTGTCAAATCCAGTTCTTACAGGCACTGCAGCTGTTGGTCACAAACCTCCTCCAGACAGGGCGGATGTGCAAACCCTTCAGCTTGGATCTTTTCTGTGCAGGGCTTCCCCAAGGACACACATTCTGCTCATGGGCCAGCAGCCCACAGAGTAAGAGGCTCTCAACGCATCACGTTGTCCAGCTTCAGATGGCCTAGAACGGCTTTTGGGGTCACACAGGCTGTGGTCAGAGGAGAAGCTTACCCCAGATCTGATAGACCAGTAGGAAGATTCCTGCTGAAATTTTAATAACAGGTGCTACAATGACCTACATGATCCGTGTAAGCCTTGTAGGGTAGGTTTGCTTTTTTCTTTCATTCCACTGCTCTACAGAAATGTTGCCATGAAGATCAAAGTCTCAGGTTTGCAGGGTTATACGATATGTTGTACAATAGATGAGACAGGTAAGTCTGTGTTGTACTTTGGTTTCGTTTGGGTTTTTTTCTCCTGGTCGGCTACTGAGCAGTTTAATTTGTCTGATATTGAACACCAAGCTACTAGTGTTAATGGGCTGACTGGAAAGAGTTCTTCCTGCAAACTCATCAAATCCAGCCATTATTAAGTTATAAGGTGAGAAAGAAAGCAAGACTCTTCCAGCTGGAACCAGCATCTCTGTTAATCACTGAGAAACACAATTGTATTACAATATTTTTCATTCAATGCTTTCTTTAATATCTTTTCTGATAGCAAAGTTACAAAGTTGTTACCCCTCCTGAGCTGAATTTACAGTTCCGTGCCACTGCTCAAAGCTGAGGAGAAAGTGCTAAAAGTTCTAGTCTCACTTTGTGGGCAGACACACATATTGTTAAACAGAGTGTAATTGATTTTTCCCGTCCTCTTCTACAAATGATTGGAAGGTTAGAGAAGATGGAAAGACGTTCACGCTAGATGAAAGGATATAAGACCCTACAAGAGCAGACATAGCAGGACAGAGGTGCAGTCCTGATTCATCAGTAACGGAGAGGCTTTGGGAAGAATGCCAGGAATACCTGGCTCAGTTAGAAATGCATGGAGAGACCGTGCTGGGGCAGGCAAAGAGGAAATGCTGTTTTGCCCATGCAGGAAACCCTTTTCATAGCTCTCTGTCCCTGGCATGGAGTAGCTGGACTGCTTTTCCCTGGCAGTAGCCCCAAGACACTTGTCTTGAAGGGTGCTGGTGGCTTCAGGAGCAATGGAATCCTTCAGGTATCCCTCAGGACTGGTTAACAAACGTTATTAACAAGCAAAACTAAGATGAACAATTGTTACTGAAGGAAGCAGGAGAAGTGTGGGAGAGGACTGGAGTGTGTAATTTGGCAAACCTAGTTTATCTGCCAGCTCTGCCAAGAGACCTCTTTGACCTTGTTAAACCATTTAGTTCCAGTTTGCTGGCATTTTCCCCACCCCCAGCCTGTCTTGTCTAAAGTGAAAATTGCTCAATGTGTAATTTTTTGCATGTGTGTCTATGTTCAGACTCTGAGCTTATTGAAGTAACTGACTGTGAAAGGAGAACAAATAGAACATAGCTTAGTGATGAACACTGATTGATTGATTCCAAACTAAATTCCAAGCTTCCCTCTTGGAAAAGTTGGAATTTTGAATATGCTTCTTGTCTTGGCTTTATGGTAGATAACAGGAGATGGATTCAACTTGTGCAAAGACTTCGGGTTCTGTATTGACTCTATTCTAAAGTTCTATGCAGTGCATAAATTAATTAATCAAAAACTTCCCATGCTGAAACAAGGACTCTGCCTTTAGACTCTGAAGAAATACAGAATTTCGATATGAAAAGCAATAAGGTCTGAAACTTAAAAGTATTAAGATAATTGATTTCTCAGTGTTTAAAAATTTGTGTTTAGATCTTTAGGGTGGATTAGAAAGTTTTTATGACCAGTAAGAGAGCACTTCCTTTGCCCTAAAGTGCTAATTTGTTATGTTAATTGGTTGAGACTTCTTTCCTTACTCTCTGACATTTCCTTGTAAAGTATTTGACAAATACGACATTCTCCTTTAAGCAGAGGTTTTCTATACCAGACTGCAGGAAGTCTAAAAACTACATCCCTTTTCTTGTATTTATTTTTATTTTTCATGATTAAAGCCAGAGTAAAATTAGACAAAAGGAGCCATTGTGTGAGGGAAATGGAAATGGAAAGCAAACATAAACCCAAAGACATATGGAAAATCCTAAAAATATTTACCCACAATATAAACAACTAAGGCAATCACCGTTCACTGGTTAGCAGCTAGGACTGCTTTCTGTACAAAGTTTGGCTGAAAAGGAAATTAAATATTCGTGACCTGTAGGCATTTTCTTTAACACAGAAAAATGTTTGAAAAAGCAACAACAGGAGCTATTACCATTGTTAGCATTCCCCACTTGGCATCTTCCCCGAAAGACTAATTCCATGTGAATTTCATGAATGTGACACTTCATCACTCCACTCTGCACGGGTGTTTAACCATAGTGGAGGGGAGGAAGGCCACGACAAACATCACATCCTTTCAGTGGAGGCATGTAAACCAATGGGGCCTTCAGCTATTTTATAAGATTTATTTTTAACTCTGGTAGAAATGTGGAATTCAGGAAATTGTCCTTCTAGTCATTTGCTTAAGGTATGGTCAGAAATTGGGAAAGACTGATTGTGCCAAAATCATAGCAAATGTAAATTATGGTCTGTTGAGAGTAAATGAATTTACAGCTGCTGAGGATGTGGCCTTTTGAAAATAGGGATGAACAGAATTTACTTTTTTCACCTCTGTTTCTGATCTGTCTACACTGGACGGAAGTTGACAGGGTAGGAAGCAGAAAATTGTGTGGCTGCTGTTCCTCCTGTAACCTGTGCTTTTTCTGAGCAGCTGCTACACTACAATTGTAAGATGCCATTACTTCACACCAAATTTGCTGAAAAATAATGCTTACCTAAGTGGTGAATCATTCTCAAGTGCTAAATGGCATGTAGGTAGGTATCCTTGTCCAGGATTTCTGAGCCTTACTGCCTCATTTGCTGAGACAACATTACTGTACCTCTTGCACCAAAGAATAAAGCCCCTGATCTCTTCTGGAGGCTGACCTGGGACAGAGACTAGACAAAGCAAAAGGATAAAGCAGGGATTTATTAAAAGGCCTTTAGCGGGCACACCTGGGCAGCACAAGAGCCCCGCTGGGCTACACCCAAGGTACACCCAAAGGGTCACAAAATGGATGACTGACCACGAGGTCTCACACTTTTAAAAGTTCTGGTCCATCAGCATACTGGAGTTAACTGTCCCGTTATAGCTTCAGGTTATGAAGCTCTTGTTCTTTCTTCTCACCTTGAACAAGGAAAAATCCTTGTTTTTTCTTCTCACTTCACTGCTGTTTTTGTTCTTGGGCCTGAAAGTCGTATGGGTTGTCCTCAGTACCAAGCTAGAAAAGGAATTGTTTTGTCCGTCTACCCTGTGAAGAGAGTTTAGTAGCACTTAATAAGAAACCCAGAACTGCACAGTAAAAACAGCACAGAATCTGAAAAATATAAAAGCTAAAACTTAAGGCATCAGCCTGAGCAGTTTCAGATGAACAGACATCCCCCAGTGGTTCACGGCCCTTTGCTTGTCTCGGGGCACAGGTGCAGGCTGTGCTGCGGAGGCACTGGAACCAGTACAAGATCCAGTTTGAGCACAGCTTCAGCCACTCGGACGCTATGCGCACGGCCTCCTACACCGTGTCCACCATCAGCGACGTGCAGGGCTACGGCTACGGCCACGACTGCGCCAGCGAGCACCTCAACGGCAAGGGCTACCACGACATGGACAGCGTGGCACTAAAGACTGAGAAGCTCTACGGCTGAGGGGCTCATCCATTCGGCGACTTCACGGCCAGAACGTCTCACCTCCCTCGGGAAACGCTGATCTCCTGACTGAAGCAAACTAAACCAACACGTTTTTCATACGTACGTGAGTGTGTGGATATATATCTACACACACACAGACATGGATATATACGTATGCGTGTGTTTCTGTGTATCTATACAGGATGGACAGCTGTACATATATATCTATATATGTATGTGCATTTATATAAGGATACAAACTTTGCCTCTTCAGTTTCTACCGTGTAGACAAAGTTGGCAAATTTTTGTACAAAGGGAATCAATGAAGGATTTCTTATTTTCTTGGAAGTTTGTATAAGACTGTGCTGTGTTGAGGCCACTTCATTTGCCTATAGAATTTTAGAGTGTAAATACCATACTCTGTTGTCTTAATTCAACCTAAAATAGAACAAAGCAAAATGGTTTAATAGGTGCAATAATGCAAGAAGCTTCCAACAAGTTTTTTTTTTTGGTCCACCATTTCTTTGGCTGTCAAAAAAGCCTGGCAGGTAGTCTGAGGTAAGAGATTGATGTCTTGCTTTGGTTTGGCTAGTTTGTTTTCTTCCCACTGTTTTATGCCAAGCACAGAGACACCACTTCCAGGGTGAGCCTTGATGTACTTTTGTACTGCAATGTAATATCTTGCACCAAGATTTGAGCGATTTTATTTAAGCTATTTCAGGATATTCAGAAGAGTCTCCTTTTCCTGAGCTGTATGGAAGTTTCTGCGGGGTTTAACGAAGACGAGACTGATGAGGCCTCACTGCCAGAGAGCAAAGGAGTAACCTGAGTCACTGTAAGTCCCTCCAGACACTCATAGTAACTGCAGCTGGTGGAACTTCACTGTGTGCTTAAGGAATTTACTCAGATGGAGAAGATCACGTACAGAATTCGTTGTAGCGTTGTTCTGATTCTACTTTTACGTATTTCCCTGGCCATATGCTTGATTACTTATTCCTCCGTTCTTGGGGCAAAGTTTTGGTCGATTTTGTGGCTGGTTTTGTTGTGTGAGAGGAGCATGCAAGACTGAACACAGTGCACATGATACACTACCTTTAAAGCCAGTATATGAGACTCGGACTCATCAAGCAAACTAATGTTAGTAATTCTCATTATTTGGAAAATCCAGCATAAAGTTTGTGTTATTAAGGTTCAAAACTTTATGGACTGAGAATTTCAATATTATTTTGGATTGGTTGATTCTGAATTTCTGTCTCAGTTAATTAGCTAAGAACAGTACTTTATATGTTGTTTCCTTGGTTCTGCTGGTGCATAAAGGTCTCACAGAAAACAAGGAGGTTGTCAGGACGGTCTTGAAAAAATGTGTCTTTATAGAAATATATATTTTTTTTAAATTTTTATGCTTTAAAGAAATAGTAGTTTTGTTAAGTGAAATGACAAAATGCTCAAGAATGAGGGCATGAAATAAGGTGAGTTCACTAAAATTTAAAAATGTAAGAAAAAATTTTATACATTTCATTTGTAGATAAGTCTACTTGAAGTGAGGAAAAACCAAAATTAGGCAGAAGAAGAAGTAGATGCTGGAACTGTGACGGACTGTTTTGCTAATGAACACCTTTTCCAGTCAAAAAAATTGGAAGACAGTTCTTTCTAAGACCAGCTTGAAATAATTTTGCATACAGAATTATTCTATACAAAATACCTTGACTTTGACATTCAAACATTTTTGTCAGTAGCTCTTCTCTATGCTTCATGAGTGTCTAGGTAATTTTTGGTGTTTATTACTTTGTGACTTCATAAGGCATTAAATGCTTTGTACTTAGAAAGAAAACATTAGGAGGATGTGGCAAGTTCATGCCACTTGCACATTTCTTTAGTTTGTTTTTTTTTTACAGTTCTTATGTCCATAGCTTGACTATAGGTGTTTTATTAATGATTTAGTTTCACAATATAGAATCTCAGCTAGGATGCACAAATAAAGATTGCTCCTCTTCTGCAGGGCTGTCTGGTCAGTTGATGGGAAAGATTTGAGCAATCTGTTGCATTATGTAGTGTAGAGTAGTGTGAGATCTGACAATCAGGTGTCAGAGTCTCTTGAATTTTAAGACTGACAGTAACAATTTCTGCTACAACATGACTAGAGGTTGCTTACAACTCTGCTTGCTGATTTTGCAGTGTTACCTACAATTTGTGCAATGTCCTGAAGATATCAGTGGTGCAGAAAATCCTTCTTCCTGTGTAGCAGCTTTACATTTGTGGGACCAGATCATCAGCTGGTATAAATCTGTCTTGAGTTCCCTTTGCAGAATCTGCAGGTACCACTGAGACTCAAAGCCCAGACAGGTGCCTGTCCATTTTAACGTGCTGTAAGGCATTTATGGCATATTATTAGACAACTATTTCATGGTACCTGGTGGATTGTTGTTGTAACTAACACATAGATGTTCATTTAGAGTGTGATACAGTATTAGACTTTAATTAAGCTTCATTCTCAGAGAGGCAGTTCAAATTTAACAGACTACAGATTTTGTCATTTAATACATATTTCTAATTGCTCTCTGTCCTCTAGTAGAGAAATTTCTAATGGTAATTTCAGAGGGACAGTTATTTCTGTGCAGAAATTATCCTACTTCTGGGTGGACAATCACAGCTTCCTCCCAGGCACACCCCCCCCCCATCTTCACTTTGGAGAAGGAACACATCCAGCTGGATGTGCAAGGACATCTTTCTGGCTGTGAAGGGTCACATGGTATAGCAGAGCTATATTTCCCCTCGCCTGCTGAGGTTAGGTAATCTGTTTTCTAATTTGCATCGGAAACTACCAGTTCTTTATTTTTGTCTTCCTACCTCACCTTTTTTCAGTTTCTACATAGCTAAGAGAAGGGTCTGCTTCTTAAAATGTTTTCCTGTCACCTTAAGTTAAATCAAATCCTTATGCTGATTTCTCATGACTTACTCATGGCTCTTCTACTTTACAGAATGTTGTAGTCCATAGCTGTATTCTCTGGGATGGAAGTAAACTCTCTTTTGGTGGGGCTCTGAGATTGCTTTGAACATGCAGGTTATTGTTTGTTTATTACCTGTTATTATTTGCTGTCTCTTTTTTATTTAGTGAGGATTTATTGTATCAATCTACAGGGGCTGCAGCAATAGTTGTCTTATATTTGTTATCTGCAACACCAGCATGTTGATTCAATGAGAGAAAATGTCTACTTTTAATGCTACTGTCTTCAATTAATAAATGGCTGCATTGCAGGGTCCCTCAGCTGGTTGTTTAATGTTGGCATTTATGTTATGCAGTTTTTCAAAGTGGTGATCTACAAGAATATTTGGCTGTAGAAATGCTGCAGCATGTACTCCTTTTGATGTCAAGAGACATTTGGGCTGGCAACCAGGCAACATTCATTTATTGTACTATGTAAATAAGATTAATAGAAGCTATGGCATTGTATTTATTGCTTACACTAAGAACAAAATGAAAAAAATGTGAAGTTATTTTTTTGGTTGTTTATTTTCACCTTGTTCATATGAATCATGCATTTTAATTGCTGAGAGAAGTATTGTTTCTGATCAATAAAATATTACTCCATTTATTCATCTCTCTTGTGCTGTAATCTAACAAAGCTGATTAAATTGACTTTCAAAGATGTCTTAACTCTGTGCTAATTAAATATTAACCCAGGAAGAAAGTAATTACATAGAGTTACTAACAATTATTCTGGCTTTAAGTGTTTTTCAAATACTTATATTTAAGACTAGAGTGCTGAATTTCTGGAGGAAGTTTGTACAGATAATATAAGATAACTGGACATAAAATTATTTACCTGAAAGTTTCATATTCCTATTTCTTGTCTTCTGAAACCACCTTTTAATAAAAAGCTATTAATACTTACTTACATTAAAGCAAAAGGTCTGTTTCATCAGGAACTAACAGCAGAGTAGAGAATAAATTGAGTGCGTCTATCTTCTTCATCCCATCAGTCGAGGTGGAGGAGGAANACAGACTACTCACACTAAGTTATGTCTATTCCTACAGTTCTCTACCTGTACTCCCACTTACCCATCCTCTGTATGTACAGAATTAAAACTGTTCCATTTAAACATTATTCTTTACTGTTAAACAAGTAACTATGGAGAAGTAAATCCAATCCTCCAAAAGCTGCTCCTTACATTTTATTGTAACTCACGCCCAGCAGTAGAAAAGCTACAAATGGTACCTACAGGAGCATTTTCCAATGCAGTATAGGTGGCCAAAAGCAATTAAACAGCAAAATGAAACACAGCACCCTAACCTCATCAGACTGAACACTGATCCTTACGCTTTCTAGATAATTTTTAAAAGAGGAAATGTTCTTATAGCATGAGTAGCCTCACAATAATTGAAACAAAACTTACCAATATCCCGTCAATATTGACACAGACTCCCATTCCACTCTCTGCAGGATACAAAGATTACTGCCTTTGAAAATATTCCAATTACTCTGTTGGTGTATCTTGCACGTTCTTGTCACGGCAGTCACCATTGACATCAAAGTTCTAAACCAAAGTTTTAGCTTTTGACCTGTCTCTAAACATCTGTGTGACAAGAAAATACAAAATTCATTTTGAACTAGATGAAATCCATTCCAAAGTGAGTCTGACTGCAAGTGCAGAGGTGACAGACCCCTGTTTATAATTACAATTACCTATCAATAACCCTACAGCTGCAGCTCTTTAACATATTTTAAAGCATACTCCCTAAATGAACAATTCCAATTCAGCCGCATGGAGCTCAAGCTTCATTTGAGGCAAATGACATACAAGATTCTTTTAAAATTAAACTCAGTTTTATCACTGCCCCCTAAATTTTAAAGATATTTTCAGCCACTGCTTCTTATGACTACTTCAAAATTTTCTTCCTCTCAACAAGATTCACCACGCTAAATGAAAACTCTTACGAAGGGAAAATATCATATGATTATTGCTAATTCCTTTGAAGCTTAATACATTGTTTTATGCNGTAATCTAACAAAGCTGATTAAATTGACTTTCAAAGATGTCTTAACTCTGTGCTAATTAAATATTAACCCAGGAAGAAAGTAATTACATAGAGTTACTAACAATTATTCTGGCTTTAAGTGTTTTTCAAATACTTATATTTAAGACTAGAGTGCTGAATTTCTGGAGGAAGTTTGTACAGATAATATAAGATAACTGGACATAAAATTATTTACCTGAAAGTTTCATATTCCTATTTCTTGTCTTCTGAAACCACCTTTTAATAAAAAGCTATTAATACTTACTTACATTAAAGCAAAAGGTCTGTTTCATCAGGAACTAACAGCAGAGTAGAGAATAAATTGAGTGCGTCTATCTTCTTCATCCCATCAGTCGAGGTGGAGGAGGTAGATAAGCAAACCTGAGCTCAAATAAAAAACCCAAGCAATATTTAACCACACCAGGGGGTCTTAAACACTACTGTCTAGTTAATAGACGATATCTATAGACATACATACAAAAGACACACATATAGACAAAATAGCTAATAGGGTGTTAATACTACTGTTTGCCTGTTACCCCTATTTAAAGTGTGCCAGTATCCATCAAAAAAATGCACAATCTCCTGCCTCTCTTCATGACCTCTAAGCAGGAGCCTGTCACTCCAGGTAGGTTTTTTTTAATCTTCAGCTCCTAGAACCAAATGTCACGCGGTAGAAATTGTTACAGACTACTCACACTAAGTTATGTCTATTCCTACAGTTCTCTACCTGTACTCCCACTTACCCATCCTCTGTATGTACAGAATTAAAACTGTTCCATTTAAACATTATTCTTTACTGTTAAACAAGTAACTATGGAGAAGTAAATCCAATCCTCCAAAAGCTGCTCCTTACATTTTATTGTAACTCACGCCCAGCAGTAGAAAAGCTACAAATGGTACCTACAGGAGCATTTTCCAATGCAGTATAGGTGGCCAAAAGCAATTAAACAGCAAAATGAAACACAGCACCCTAACCTCATCAGACTGAA
>WAAG01009607.1:5501-20102 GCA_013390105.1 Tichodroma muraria | reverse complement strand
AAAAAAAAAAAATCAAAGCCTGTTTTCTGAAAAGCACTTACACACTATTGTTAATTCCTGACTTAAGATGACAAAGCTTTCCTGGAAATTCAGACTTCACAATCAGTATCAAAAGGGAAAATTGCCACAAAGGAAAAAGTGCCCGGAGGTGCTGGGATCTCTGGTGAATCCAAGTTTTATTGGTGGATGCAGGCAATCTAAACTCAGTTCTTCCCTGTGAAGGAGCCAGGAGCAAATCCTTCTAAGCAGAGAACTGCTTTGGAGCCAGTGGGCCCACGGCCAGTGTTTGGGGCAGAGTCCAGCAAGGAATCCCAAAGTTGTACAGCAAATACATAATCATAAGCTCTGCACAAATTATCAAAGGAGAAAACAGGCTCTAACACACGTATTCATGTATTTGCTTAGTTCCTTACCTTGATATTTGCAAATGAAAGGTGACAGATGTTTGCCTGTAGCAGAGAAACTCCTTCCAAAGGCTCTCCATGCATTGGACAGGGATCACTGTACAGTGGTGGTGTCTGACACAGTGAAGTCCACAGACAGCTGTTCCATATTGTGACAGGACACAGTATCTCCAGTAGCTTTGCATACAAATATTCAAGAAAGCAAAATACTGAATTAGTATTTAGTAGAGAACAACAATATTTAGATCTTACAAAAAGTAGAATGCACTAAACAGAAATAGCTGTTTCTTGAATATTGTTTATTGAATTTCAGAGAGCTAACAAAATAAACATGATAAAAAAACATTGCTGGGTATGAGGGAATTAGAGCAAAGGGGACAAAAAGTAGAATAAACTGTTCTGTGCCTATTCTGTTCTATTTATTTTTTTAAACGTGCTATAAAAAGTTTTCAAATCAGGGTATTGCTGCCTTTCAAACCATATATTTATAGACTTAGAGAAATTATAATGACTTTGTCTCCTACGCTCCCCTAGATGTAGACCTGAAACATCAGAGAAGAGATAGGAACACAAATACTTAATCACATTTTCCTTATCTAACCTTGAAAAGGAGCCAAATGCGTGCATTTAGGAGAGAGCTCCAAAGTGCATTGGGCTGGTTTTCCTGCAGAGCAGTGTCTCCATCCCTGACTTGTTCCTGTCACTCACAAGGAACTCCATCCCGTGATGCCAAATGGACTCCAGGAGTTGGCCTCAAGCACTGGCTCCTTCTGTCATAGTTTGGGCAGATGATTGCAGTAAGGGTTTCCTTACTCCAGGGTTTGCTTCCAGAGCCTGTAGGCGTTCAGTATTCAGCATAACTCTTTAGCCAGATGATGCTATGGCCTTCCTACAAGAATTTAGAAAGTTAGAATATCAATGCCTTCAAAATCTTCATAGCAAATACCTGTGGTAAAACAAACAGTCCTTTCCAGTCCAAATCTATATTTGCTATGAGGTGCAGAAATTTTTTCCCTTTCCTTTTGTCAGTGGAAAATGACAGTAGCTATTTTTCATTTAAAGCTAATTACCTCTTATTTTTCCCCACATGGACTCGTTTCTAACAATCAGGAGTGCTCCAAATAACCTCCTCTAGCTATAATTAAAAAGCTAATTAGAATGATCTGTAATTCATGTGTAAAAAGTTCTTAGAGAAGAAGGTTCAATCAGGAAGCTTTCACAGAAATAATGAAAATATTGAAAGCAAAAATAGAAACATGCTAGTAGCAAAACTCTCTAAATGTGTTTTGTGCAGACAGCAACAGCACTACTTATAATTATGTTTTCATTATATAATGGAAAAAGATTTTTATCTTTTAAGCCTTGCAAGATAAGGTTTTTTAGAAGTACGAGCACTTAAAGTGGTAAAATATACTTGTTATTTGAATTTTAGAAAAATATTTTGAGTTTTACACCTTACTGTCTGTCCCGAACCTGAAATCTCAGTATTTCTCCAGCACTGGCATGATTTTTTATTATTTCCAATAAAATCTTCCTCCCATTTCTTAGTATTCACCAAAGGCCGGGCCCCAGCAGTTATCTATGTTATGCAAGATGCTATCCTTTCCACCAGCTATCTCCAGAGGTCTGGGAAACTGGAGGTAACACTGCTCCAGCCTAGCATCTTTGTCCAGCTGTGCCAGGGGCAGCGCAGGAGGGCAGACACCAGCACTCCCTGAGCTTCCTGGCACAGGGAGAAGGAAGTGCAGCCTCAGAGAGACTTTACCTCACTCATTTCCTAGGCAAAGTTGTTCTGGCACTGGGGAACAGCTGGCACGGCTCCTTCCTGCAAAGAAGAATGCACAGAGCTGGTTTCTGGCTGGGCTCTCCTTGCTGAGCTGTGGAATCTCTGACTTTCTCCTCAATCACTCCTTATTTGTGCCTTTTAGTGCTGTTGAACCAACTGACAGGGGCAGGAATCCCCATCAGTCCTTACATGCAGTGGTGGCTGCAAATTGGAAGCCAGAAAAATCTAAGAATTCATCCTATTCCAAACCCAGCAGAAGCATAAAATAAAAAATAAAAAAAAAAGCACAGAATTACTAAACATACAGACAGCAGGAGCACACTGTGAGCAAATAACACCAAGGTCATGGGTTCAATCCCTGGACAGACCATTCCCTTTGGAGGTGGACCCAATGGTCCTTGTGGGTCCCTTCCAGCTCAGAACATTTCTGTGATTGTGACCAGAGACAACATCAGCATGTAAAGCTTATAGAGCAGTGTTACAAAAATGAAAACAAAAACCAACCAAACACAAAAAAAAAAAAAAAAAAAAGTAAACTGAAGAGAAAGTGAATAAAAAGGATGATTGTACAGATATGGTCTGTCTCTGATTTAGGAATTCCAAAAACAGTCTCTTTTCTGTCCCTGCAAAAGAATTGTACTTTAGAGAGTACAATTTTTTAATTTTTTTTTTAAGAAAAATTGCATATCCATCTATTTGCAGACATTCCTCACTGGTTTTCCAGGCTGATGCTGACATGCTGATGAGAGGAATAATTAAGGGGGGGCCTGAGGCTTCCACTGGCATCAGAGCACACAGCCCATATGCTTAGCAGAAAGGAAGGGGTAGCAACTCCACACATCTCCTTTGCCTTTTCTTTCCTTAATTTCCCTCCTTTTATGCACAACATGATATCATCTGGCTTCATCTGCAGTGACTCTACACAAATTCCAGCCCAGTTCCCAACAATGAGTGCCAAGACAAAGAAATCATTCTTATTTCTGTTAAAGCAATACTTACTGTCAAAGGTATTTGCTGTAGAATTAAATACCATCTCCTTTGTCTAGGCTAGATAGGAAAGTTCCCATAGACTTAAGTGAAGCAATTTGGATAAGATATCCAGACCATCCTAACAGCCTTCAAGCGAGCATGACACTTTTAAAGGTCGAAAAAGCTTTCTTTCTTAATAATGTCTCCCTTGCTTGCACCTGAAAGCAACAATCTATAGAATGATTAGCCTAGTAGTGGTTCCTTCTGAGCTGTAACTAACTAAATTGTAGAGGACTAGTGTGAGTTGGGGTTAAATACAGGCAGGTGTGCACCATTAAACAAATAAGAAGCACTTTACCTGCTTGCTTCCACCTACTCCTTGAACCAGCATTGTTATCATATTCACAAACCAGCAGCATCCATGCATTCTGCCCATGGAACACCTTTTTGGCATGTTCCATTCACCAAATTCTTCACAACCACTATGAAACCACAGATTCAGACTCATTTTGCATTTGACCAGCTGACTCTGTGTTCATTCTAACTCTCCCATATGGCCTTTGTGCTATCTTTGTTGAAATCCTACACATTTCTTTTACAGCACTTATTTGAAGCAGCCTCTGAAAGTGCATTATCACCTACAGGCAGGAAAAACTTAGGGTTTTAAAATTCTTGATAGGGGTGTGTCCTCTGATCAAGGGCAAGGTGGCTGTGCATTCTGATGGACATGCTGTGTGTTTAGCAAGGTACCCTTAGAGAATCAAAATTTTCTTCAAGTCACTAATAATTAGCATCAAATGGAGAATGTGAGTTACCATAAAGGGGGAAAATATGCTCTGAAGCACATTAAAATACACAATGAAAAATTCAAGTTAATGGTGCCTTCAGAAACCTGACACTGAAATTATTACCTTGTCCTGGCCTTTTGTGTTATGTTTTCAAGCCCCCAGTGAACTGAAAGATGCGATGTTCTGAAATCACCATGTGTACGTCTGACTTCAGGGCACAATAAGAAAGAACAGAGGAGTACCTGGCAAAAATATGTTCCATTTGCTGCTAAGAGTAGAGAGTTTCTATCACTGCTGCCTCATTGACATCATCATTAGGGTACTGCAGCAGAACTTTCCTAGACACAGTGTGATTTTCACCAGTGCAGATAATGCACTGGCTTGATAGTCACAGGTCCAAAATTACAGCTCCTTGCATGAGGGAGAGGTTTAAATTTAAAGGAGGATGCTGGCAGGTATTTCTGTACCACCTCTGACATATTCCAGTTTTCAAACAATGCAGCTCAATCTAAAGATACATGAAACACGATCTAGTATGTTCTTTCGAATGCTGAGAAAGGCCCAACAGACTTCCTCATGTGAAGTGTAAATAACTGTTCAAAAATTGAGAACAGGAGATCCTCTCACTAACAAACACATGGTGAGGGCAACACGTTCTCATTTTAGTGATGACAGAAAATTCAGCAAAAAGAATTTCGCTTCTCCCCGTTTGCTTTGAACTTGTCACTATATTTTTGCAAGCTCCCTTCCTCATCTGCAAATACTCAGCACGGTCATGTGATAGGAAATTAAAATATTTTAGCCTCTCCAACTATGTGCCATTGAAATCATTGCACTCTGCTTTGAGGCTCAAAGTTAATTCATCTGCAGATGAGTCTGAGTGCCTCTGAAGGCTGCACTCCCAAGGAGCTGTGAGCCCCAGACCTACCCAGCCTTGCAGAGGTGCATCTGCCCTGCCAGAGCTCAGAGAGCCGTGGGCAGGACCTGAACTCTCAGACATAAACAGTCATGACAAGAGGCATTTTTACCTGTCAGTTCAGTGAAGATCTCTGATCACCCAGCCATTCTGGAAGTAAACTTGTTCAGGGATCCTTTTTTAGCTGACACTGGATGACACCGGATTATTCTCTTCTTTCCTGTAAGCCACAGAGGAACAGCTGCAAGAGAAAAGCTCCTTGAGACCTTCACCTCTCCTGTGAATTTGAACAGGGCCAACAAACATATTCTGATCTTTTGTTGTTTAAATATTTTGTTTATTTAGCTATCTTACCTCCTTTGAGTCTATCTTGGCTCTAAGAGCCAAGATGTCATTTTCTACAGCTAATATAAATTTTAATGTTTTGGTTTTTTTTCTTTTTTTTTTAAATCTGTTGCAGCACCCATCAGCAAGTGCTCCTTTCATACACTGGCAGTTTACCACAACAGCTATTGCAGACTAGCTATTCCAGAACTCCTATTGTGAACACATAAAAACAGGTTTGTGGAGGTTTTTACTTAAATTGCTTTATTTATGTTGGAAGAAAATATTTTAAACTATGAAGTATTTTTTCTGGAATATCTACTCTGGCAGATGTCCAAGCACAGTTGTCCCATCAGTAGCAAATGGGGAAGTAAAATAAAGCTCTCCAGCAGTCCAGGGTATATTCTGAATCTGTAAATCAGCATCTTCTAGTATTTAGTCCTTGTTTAATAATTTTGTGGTGAAAATTACTGTTCTTGTCCATTTACCACATGCCTCCTCCATATCTGGTATGGCCCACCATTCAGCAAAGAGTCACAAGTATAATTTTTCTAGGCAAAGAAAGTGAAGCCATCTGGGTTGCTTGAAAGAATGAAAAAAAAAATGTGCTACAGAAAGCTTATAAGCCTGTGACACTCAAAATCTATACGTGGGTGAATGTGCATTTTACAAATGCACAAAAGAACAGACATTGTCAATAAAACAAATGCTACAGACTAACCTCCATTTCCACTATGAAATACAGTAACTAAACTCCCCTCTAACAAAATCAATCAACTACTCTTTTTTTAAAGTTATTTACCGAATTATAGGTTCCAAATATTAAGGAAATAGTGAAGGAAATAATTGTTTACTTTCAGAACAGGTTGAAGTTATTCATTAAAAAAATTATTTTGTAAGGAAAAAGTTCACTATTTTTAAAAGGCTATGATAAAATACAGAACAGAAAATCAAAATATTTTATCCATAAAAATATAGAATGTGAAAAGCGAAACTCTGAAATGCTAAAATTTATCATATTCTTTTCTCTCTGGTCTTTTGTCATTTAGACCAATATACCCTGGGTTTATTCATCGCTAACACATTCCTTTTGTCAACACATAACACCATTTCAAACACAGTGGATGAAATCTATCCTCATCACCAATTACTGGTGCAGATCCCAGGTTTTAGGTCTCTCTTGCAGTGGAGGTCTCCCTCAACAACGACGCGATCCTATCCCGCGCTCGGATCCGCCCTCAGCACAAACCCCAGCTGCCTCCTTCAGCTTCCAGAGGCTCTGCCTGGAGCTGTTTCCTGAACTCCCTCCCAACACCCTGTTGCAGCTTTACGAGCAGCCTGGAGCAGCAGAGGCAACTCTTCAGAGTTGTGCCTCTGCAGCTCCTGCGCTTCCCACAGGGATGGGGCAGCCACAGCTTCTCTGGGCAGCCTCTTCCTGTGCCTCACCACCCACACAGTGCAGGATTTCTCCCCAACACCGAATTGAAACTTGCCCGCTCTCAGTTTAAATACCTTTCAAGACATAACGGCACACTGCCTTAATATCTTCAGTGCTATTTTGTAACTTCTTGAATAATCATCCTAGATTTTTTAAAAATTCATGAATATGGCATTCATATTTGGGGCAAAATTAGAAAGCTGTAGGTTTTTTTCATGTTTTCTGACGTTACTCAAAGCAAAGAGATGCTTTGGGCTTTGTCCTTTTAGCCAGTACATTAAAATTCTTAAAACATTCTAGGTTTATATTCAATTTGTGAGTCATGCTTTATATCTAAAACACTCATCTGTCTACTCTTGGAAATGAGAAGAATTTGCCAAGACAATTTCTGCAAAGGAATGTTTTTTTCTTTTCAGACAGTTTCAAACAATGTGGCCAGTCCATGACTCCAGACTTTCTTTCCCCCAGCCCGACCCAATTAGATTGCAAGTATTTTTCTTCATCTGATCGCAACAGCACTAAGAATGGTTCGTGTCTGCGATGCACAAGCTGCACGAGTCCAGTTTCGCTCACAGCTGGACTGTGCCAGTATTCTCCTTGGAAAGGTCTCCGCACAGCTGAAGTTTACCCCTGTTGTCCCAGTAACAAAACCACTGAGCCTGCTCACCAGGAGCTCGGCCCGGCTCGCATCCCTGGCAGAGCAGCAGCGGCAGGTTGCTGATTCATGCAGCTCCCTCAGGAAGGACATCCCGTGAGGGCTCCCTTCCGAGGGACCCGCTCGGAAATCTGCACTGCCTCCTCCCCCAGATCCTCACACTCAGTGGCACCGTTACCCTTCAGCTACGGGCTGACATTCCTGTTTCTTCCCAGTGTTGCCCCGAGCCTCTGCGACGATCTGTTTCCTCTTGTGGGTTCCCAGATAAATCGCCACGCTCTCGTGGTGCTGAACACAGGGCAAAGGTATCTGAAGTGGTGAGAAGTTGGCAAATCATCGCCTGCTGCAAGAGAGAGAGTCCAAAAGGCCACAAGTTGGTATTCTGCCTGTTTCCTTAAATCAGTACAGAAAAACACCAACTGTTGGAAAGAAATCTGACATAGCACCTTTCAAACCGTATTTTTAAAGAAGTGAAAATATTCCCTTTCTTACTTATTTAATTGTTTTGAGTCTGATCATACAAAACAGCCCTTTGGATGAATTTGTTGTCTCCTACAGCTAAGTGCTTTTTCTTGTTTCTCTGTGTTTCTCCCCAGAATGATAAATGTCCAGGTGCATACACAGGAGTTCTAGGCTCAGCTTACAGCTTTCTTCATGTTACCTGCAGCATGGCTACTTCACAGATCTTGCTGGCCCACTGCTGAGCACACGTGAAAAGCACATTGGAGAGGTTATGTACTCTTGGCCACAAAAACCACTGGAGAGTCCCTCTACTAGAAGTTGATATTTAAAAAGAATAAGAAGTTCTTTGAGAAAGAATAAGAAGTTCTTGTCCTCCTGAATAAAAATTCAGCTAAATTTGACACTGGTCTTTTCCAACCCAAAGTATGGATAGTTATTTTTTATGTATTTATATGTGTGAAGTAAAGACATATTACTAGAATTACTAGAATAGAAAAAACCATCAAAAAAATTACTCACAGACTTCTGAAGCTTTCTCCAAAACTAGATTTTCTCTTCGGAGTGATAACTCTGTTGCCTGTCATGCAATGTTGTGATTTTAGTCTTATACTAATTTTTTCCTTCTCACCGAGAGCAAGAGAGTGTGCACTTGGACTAGTGACTGTGAAATGCTCTGAGCACTCTCTAATTTTTATCATTATTTCAGTTTCTTAAAATGTAATAACAATTATATTCAGAGGACACATTACAATTTAAACAATCCAAATTCAGTTACTCACAAGGAGCAGGAGATGCCCTGGGGACAATACGGTTCCCAAGCTGGAGATTTTCTAATTCCTTGTCTCAAGGTGATCAGGAACAAAGGGTATAAGGCCCAGGGGTTGGAGGAATTTCCTCCAAACAGATAACTGAGCTATTTCTCCTGAAATGCTATCACTACCTGCAAAGCAATGATATATTTTAGGTAGAATTTTTCATTCTTCTTCTCCTGCCACCCTCCATGACAGATAAGCATTCTGGTGTGAATCATGCAGTGCGTGACGTAACGAGTTATCAAAGACAAGGAGCTGCAAATAAATGTTTTTCTTACATTGGGTTCATATGCATTTTCTTGGAAGGTAAGAAAAGGAGTGCTTGATAATTGAATTACTGTGCTTCCTTACTGAAGTCACTTCCTGATAAGCAGCCAAACTAATTGGCTAAAATGAATGAGAGAGCTCGAATAACCCAGTCATGGCCGGTCACAACTGGTGCAGTATTATACTAAGACAACCTATGTTATGTACTTCTAAACAATATGTACCAGCCCAATAAAACCATTATGAATTTCTTGTACTCATTCCTATTTCTATATTCAAAAAGGCAAAGCCAGCCATTTACGAGAAACCACTGTCAAAGATCTTAACACTTATCTTTAACCTCAACCTTTGTTGTTATTTTCTTTCCCAAAATCAAGTGCTCACATGAGCAGCTTTTACACTGTATTTTCATAAAATATGTTTTAAACCACATGTACATATAAGAAAACCCCAAGAAACACAAACTTTCATCTGAAACTCTCAATGAAATAAGCGTAAGATTATTCCCATGGAAATTAAAGAGTTCTCTGTCATGCTATCTATAGACTATAAGGCTAAGTAGTACTGAATATATTTGCAGAAGTTTTTGATATACCTTAAATCAAGAGAACATGCAAATTGCAAATATTTCAAAAAGCTTTTTTGAAAGTTCTATTGAAGTCACTCCAGCTGCGTTTTTGAAAGTAGCTCCAATCCTCAAGGCAGTTCTTTCATGTTCTGCCATCATGTCAATGACCCTTTGTAATCAATGCTTTGTCTACTGTAAGAAACCAAGGCAGAGAAAGTAGCTTTCTTCTTTTCACTTCTCTAGTAACTACTTTTTCATAGTATTATGAAAAAGTAGCAATGTTACAACCTTAATTCAGAGCATTTGGTTGCATTTTAAAAATGCTCATATAATTCAGAGCAATAAGCTTGAAGTCTTTCTCAAAAGTTCTGCTGACTAGAAATTGTCGTTTCTGCCTATTAGAGTTCTTAGCGACACAGTTAGGACTGATAATTATCTAATGCTTAAAAGTTATCAATCCTTTATTGGGAGCACCCTTAAATTAACAAATTCTGTGCTAGAGGAACTTATGAATTCTAGAGAGGAAGTAATAAGATTTACAAATGTTCTTTACCAAACCTCCCACCCTCTTGGCCCTCTCATGCTGAAAACAGACAAAATGCCCTTTCTGCGCTAACCTGAGTCACTTTGGCGCAAAGTCTGAGCCTGGTTACACAAATTAAACTTCTTTAAACTGACCTTTGTTGAACAAGTGACCAGACTTTGTCATGAAGTCCTTGAAGGGGATATCCACACGAGCAGAATGCTCCATGGAGGGGCTGCCACAGCAGCAAGTGTGTGTTTGAGACACTAGAGTAGTGTGTTTGTGCTCAGCATCTCGCATTCTCGTTGCAGTCTGCAATGACGGAAATCTTCACGGTGTAAATGTAGGGCTTTGTTAATGAAAATACAGACATGAGAGGGGCCTCTCCATGGCATCAGGCACGGTGATCAGGCTGCAGTGAAACAACTAGAGGTCACTGGTCACTGAAGCCCCTAAATTATTATGACTCAACAGTTGTTATACAAATTATTCCCTACTAAACAAGTGTTTTCCTAAACCAATAAACTGATACTCCAGGAAGGAGCTGGTTTCATTAACATAAAAAAATTTAGGCATAAAACTCTTCTAAAACCTGAAATATTCATGCTATTTGGTATAGTGGACCTGATATCAAACCATGCATGGAAACAAACACAAGCACCGAGTTTGGTACAGGAAACTGAACCATGAAAGAGGCAGCAGTACCCCAAGACAAGTTATTTAAACCTTATCATACAATAGCACTTACTTTTGGTGATTACTTTGAAAGATGGAAAGGCTGTTTCCAGCTTCTTCACGGGCTGTATCCTGGACCTAACCAGCTTTGTACTGGAAGCAGGAGGCTTTGAATGCACAAGTATCTCTGCCTTTAGCACTAATTTCAGGTCATCCCCAGCTGACTTGTACTGGCTGCGCCTCAGGGGTTATGGGGAAAGCCTCTGGGCAGTTTGTAATGCTTGGGGGAATGGCGCCAATGGAGTTTTAGAGAGAGGATGACCCTGTTAGGATGCTGCAAAGTAATAAAGCAAATTTCAGAGAACATAAGCCACCAAGAGATTTCATGTACGAATCTCTGCAGAAAGTATTTCTTTCCTAACCACAGGTGGAAGTTTAGTGATTTCTCTGTGAATGGAATGGTAGGACGTTGCCAGTCATGAAACAGAATATAAAATAAAAAAAAAAATCTATCAATGAAGACCAACATCCGGCATTAGTGGCAGCCAAGGTGCACAGGGAATTCTAAAGCATCAAAAGTTAAAATATTCTGCAACCAAGTTCATGCTTTAAAGTAAATGAGCGCTTAACAACACTGCACAGAAAGGTGATTTCCCTTAAATACATTACCTTCTCATCTAAATTTTAGACCACTATAAGACACCTTCACAAACCCTACGTATTTAATTTATTGACTCTTCAAAGTAGATTTTAACATATAGAAAGTGCAGACTCTTTATGGCAAATTTTAAATGATTTTTCCGTTCAGTTGAAAGTACAGGGTGTAAATTTCTGTTTATAGAATGCAATTTGATCTATGACATCATTAATAGTCTAGCGAGCACTCTGTCATACTGTGTACCATGACTAAGAAAAAGGAATCAACCCAAAAATTATACAAACATCCAGTGGCAATTTTCAAAATTACACCTACATGTTGTATCTGAATTACTCTGAGATTATTTTGATGAATATTAGACATAGATGCCTGAGCAAAACAATAATTGCAAGGTAATACTGTGAAATAAGCAATAATTACTAAGCATTTCTTGTACTTTCTCCTCATTCCTTTACCCTCTTTCTTCCTAGGGCAAAAGTTCACAAACACAGGACTGTCCCATCTGTTTGCAAGATGACTGTTACCACTTACACTCTCAACAACTTCAGTTTACAAATATTTGGCTGCAGTAAGAGATGATGTGCTTTTCATTGTTCCATCTCTTTTCACCCAGACTGAACTCTCACACAAAACTCCACCTTAAGGGTGATAATTGGTGCTTAAATAAGTAGATTATTTAATAGAATGATTTATTTTTATTCTGTAATGTTCAAAACTCCATAAAGGATCAGGACTAACTGCTGTAGCAACCTGGAGAGGAACTGCCACTACACTGAAGGGTCTATACTTTTAACAGAAAACAAATTTCCCCCAAACATCACCCTCTCTAAAAGGAAAAAAAACAAAAAAAAAACAAAAAAACAAAACAAAACAAAAAACCAAAAAAAAAACCACCTAAAAAATCCAAACAAATGGAAAAACACTAAATCTGAAGAATTCTACCTGATAATAATATAACTGGTTTTGTTACCCTAGTCAGGCTAACAGTAGTTAGCTGATCTCTTGCCCTTGGGGCAAAGCCTGTAGGTATGTAGCCAAATACACTGAAAAGCAGGGTAATTTGAGAGGTTAGAAGGAAAGGAGAAGGATCCTGTCTGCCTAATGGGCACATAAATGTTGTTACCAGCACCACTGTGCCCCCCCGGAGCTGGGGTGGGCAGGGCAGGCAGAGCAATCTGTCCCTGGCTTTGTGCAGCCAGCGCGTGGCAGAGCCTTGGAGCCCCACAGCAGCACAAAGCAACAGCACAGGGTGCTGGGGAGATGCTCCAGCTGGAGAGTGAGAAAAGACTGCTCTCAGACAGAATGCCCCCCACTCAGCGATTGGATTTCATGATGGAAGACTCCAGATGAGGATGCATAAGAGCATAAATTACACATTTCTTTCACAGTTAGTGGAAACATCATTTGCGGCAGAAATTATCGCAGTGCGTTCAAACACCAGGGTATGAAACACACCAAAACACCTTTTTTTGGTAGAGAACGTCAGTGCAAAAATAGGTTGCTTTGGAATGTTCAGGAAAGTGTCAATAAAAGGTTTGGATCAAAGGTACTGATCAGTGGATCTTACCAACCGACACGTGGAAGGCCAGAGTCAGTGCCTATACATTAACCCTGTTATATTTACGTGGGGATTCCAAAGGGATTTCATTCTAAACATATGTAGTGCTCAATATGTCATGAGACCCAAAACAAGCATGAACTGTTTCGGTCAAAGAATGGCCAAGAATGTACACATGACTCTGAGCATCATTTGAAAACCATCTCCCTTTGCTGTAACCTTGTGGATGAACCTACTGAACATTCACAGGCTCTTAGTGACTGTGGGAAACTCACCAAATTATCTCATGGGAAAACAGGGCTTTACGGGCCATATAAATCTCTCAGCCCATTTTTTCACAAAAGGCAGTAGGGTTTGCTAGATGGGCTTTTTAGCAACTGAATCATGGATTTTTAAAGACCAATTTCAGTGAAATTTTCCCCCAGCCTAACTGAACAAAGTTCATAGTTCATAGGTCTAACTGAACAAAAGCCAAGGTGAATTTTCGTTTGCTATCCCACTTAAAGAGGAAAATGTAATTTTATGTGATCAAGACTGATCTTCTATTATCTGACAGTTCCCAAGTCTTTCTTCAGAATTCATTTAGAAATATGCTTGATGAGAAATACTAAACCAACTGGAAACCAGCTGTAAGAAAAAGGGAAGCCAGCAATGCTGTGAAAAAAAACATGGTTTCTAAACTCCAATTTCACTACTTGCTTTCACAGCAGAATTGTTGTATTAAAATATGCACTTCTCAAATATTGCAATTTAACTCTGGGACTTATTTCTCTTTGTCAAAAGTATTTTTATTTTCTGCAAACTTTGGCTGTCTGCCAAAGAAGAAATTTGCAAAGCTTAAAGGTTTTTTTTTTCCAGGAACCAAATGATACCTATGTTTTTGGAAATTCAAAACTGTCGAACATAGAATTATCAGAAAAAAATAAATCTTTTCATTGATTATCCTGAACATTTATTAAGCAATAAATTCTACAGATAAATGTTGGGTTTTTTTCCTGATAACAATCAAAGAATAATTTATAATCTTAATCAATCCAACTAATAGAAAATTAAGGGAAAGAAGAAGGAAGGTACAACAAAAGAATTACAGGATCTCATGCACTGATACCAAGGCATGAAATACATTAATATGTGTTAACATATACTATATATAACATATATATAATATGTTAACATACACAACAGTGTTAACACTGTTTAAGTGGTTAGTATAAATGTGGGGAGAAGAGGAGTCAGATGAGTAACCTGAGAGTTGGAGTAGCTGATAGAAGTGGCATCAAAGGCTGGAAGAAAGGAGAAGGTTTGCTTAGAAAAAAAACAGTGGAAAACAAAAGATTTTTGACAGTTGGTCAGGAGTTGTGCTCTCAAATACACCCAAAAAAAAGTACAGTGGGTTGTTTCTTGTGTTGCTGTTTACGTTACCTATTGTCAGACATTTTGACACACCAGAATGAGAAAATTGCTAACAATATTATGTCCAAAAATCTGAGAATCAATCACTGTGGTTTTGACTTCCAAGCACAATGATTTCCTTTGAGTCATTCATCAAAAAGACTGGGAATTCTATGGTTCTTTTGATTTATTCAGCTTTTTAACTTTTACAGCAGCAGCTCAATGTCTCACTGCATGAGTTGTGTATATCTAGGTGTATATCTTTTCAAATAATCTCCAATAAAAGTCAAAATTATAAAATTTATAGGAATTTATATGCTGCTGAAAACAAGAGAATTGTTTAAAAATAAAAAAAAAAAAAAAAAGAAGGAAAAAACAAATTTCACAGGGGAAATTTTTGGTTGAG
>WAAG01009600.1:1750-16836 GCA_013390105.1 Tichodroma muraria | reverse complement strand
ATCGGTTTCAACATATGTTTTGCTTTTTTCTCTGGTGAAAAGCTTCCCCTCTCTGGATATTAGAATAGTATTTAAGAAATCTAGTAGTCTCCTGATGTTTATCTGACCATGTAAACCCCCCTTGTTTTTTGTGTATTTTGCTTTTTGGCNGAAACGTTTCTTCATGGAAGAGTGGTGCAGCATTGGAAGGGGGCTCCCAGGGAATGGTGGAGCCACCAGCCCTGGAAGTGTTCAAGGAACGAGTGGATGTGGCACTGCACAATGTGGTTTAATGGGCAAGGTGACAATCCAAGGTTGGATTGGGTGATCTTGGCGGTGTTTTTCAACCTTAAAAATTCCATGATTCTATGACATAGCATGTTTTCGCATTTGTCTTCCTTCATCAATTTATTTACGTGAAAATTCAACAATTTTCCTGACTCTCCACCTGTCAAGCTCCCATCTGCTGGCTCTGGATATTGTGGGGTTGTATTTCCCCATGCCAGTTGGAAAGCTGGAATGCTCTGGAAAAGCCCACTGATATCTTTATTTTTTTTGACTGACAGAACAGAGTAAATTTCAGAAAGCTTTTTTAACCTTCCCATCTTTCCTAAAATCGCTAAAAAAGGGGTTTGAGCTCACCCCGGAGGCAGCACTCTCGGTTTTAAAAGCCTTAAAAAAAACTATGCGGCAGAAGAACAAAAACAACTTAACACATTTTTTATTGATGCTTTTGGTAGTCAAGCCAGATGAAGCTTTGTGAATTTAGAAGAAAGCAAAATACTGAGAGAGGGTGGGAATGTAACCAGTTGTGTGTCTGTGCCGAGTGACATCCAGTGTCATTCCAAGAGCTCATCTTTTGGGCATCTCTGAATGAAACTTGTTTGCTCATTCCAGCTAAACCAGCCTGGATATTATCCTTGAAGTGCTGGATGGTTCTGTCTGGGAATCTGGGCTGATAGAGTTGGAGTAGTGTGGAGCATACACGGCTTTGAGTACCTGGATTGTTCATCCGGTGCTGGTATTCCCTGAAAAATTATCTGAAAATAAAAAATAAATCAGAGGAATGATTTCCACCATATAGAACTTGTTCAGTGCTAGTGAGGAAACAATTAATGATGATTAATGGCCCTCTATTGAAGGCTTAATGACCTTGCACAGATAATTCTCTTTTAGCAGCTGTGGTGTCTCACAAAGAGTTCTGCACTCTGCTTTGTACACAAGCACAGATATTTCCTCTAGTCAACAACATCTATCAGTTCATAGCTGATTGATTACGGAAGCTGAACACAGTTTCTACAAAAATCTTTGTTAATGGCAGTGAGGAGGAGTGGTTAGAGAAGAAAGAGACATTTCTTTCCTTTTTTTTCCTTTTTGAACCAAACTTAATCTTTTTCCAGCTTGCTTGATGTATCTTCAAGCTGTTCAGTCATCTGTGTGTAGCCGAGTAATCTTGACTCCTGCTGCATGGCATCCTTACAGTCCAGCTGTTCAGAAACAGCTTGGTCTACAATTTCATTGATGCGCATTATGTGTGGAGTTTTCAAAATGCCTCTGCAGAAACTCCAAGGAACAAATGGGCCCAGAGTCATCTCTTCTTCCATATCCATAGCTGAGATCATCCCTAGCCCACTGTGGAATCCCTTGGCAATATAGGGTGAAATCCCAAGCACTTTGTAGATAAAAGATGCCAGATTTCTGGTGACAAGCATGCTGGTGTACTTGGGCTTGTGTTACAAAAATAAATATGAGTTGTATCAGTAACAAATTCAGGTTGTAGCAAAGCACCAAGGAATTTTTACATTCATTTGTTATGAGGATCTAAGCTATTGAACAAAATATTTAACCTCACACCATTAATTTTTGCATCCTCCAGTCCCTCTTTTATCTGCATTATCTTCCTAATTCCATCACTGCCTTGTGCTGCTCCACAGCTACTGCCCCAGACCCTGTAATTCTGGGAGCAGATGCAGACTCAGGCCTTGCTTTGCCAAGCTTTCTAAAAACAGCTCATCCCAAGGTCTCCACTGTGCTGGCACTAGCTCTGCAGAGGCAGGGACAGAGATGGCAGGATTTGCTCGAGTGTGAGCTTCAGCCCATTCCCTTTGCTTTCTAGCAGTGGCATACAAACCAATCTGTGTTGCTTTGGGAAAGTGAGAATACATCGGTTTCAACATATGTTTTGCTTTTTTCNTAATTTTTATTATTATGTCCAATGAATGTTATGTTTAATGAAATAATATTTTGAAAATAAATTTGTAAAATGGAAAAGCCAAGACCCATTGAAACAACAGGGGGTTTTTTAGTATCTGCGAGGAAAACATAATTAACTCCTTTGCTTCCGCATCCAAAAATAGATTCTGTTCTTTGTTATAGTTGCCAATGCAACTGCTTGCAAATCAATCTGTTTTGGGGAGAAAATGGCTGCCTTAAACTGAAGCTAGATGCTGCCACCCATAGGATTGATCCACATCCTGCCTTGATTTAATGCTACTTGAACTCTGTACTTTTTCTGAGACTTACAGAATTGCAGAATCAACTAGGTTGGAGATACCAAGTCCAGCCTATGACCTAACACCACAAACTAAATTATCAACACCACTAACTTATCAACTAAACCATGGCACTGAGTGCCACATCCAGTCTTTTTTTAAACACCTAAAGAAAGTAAACTACGTAACTTGCAGTTGGCATGTGCAGTATGAAGGATTTGTAGGAATGCCTATAACACTGCAGCTTCATCCACCTGGAAAGTTAATGATTATGAACTCAGTCATTTTCTTAGATGTTTGATTTAGGTAGCAAAGTCAATTTTAGGCTAGGCTTTGCACCAAGACTAAAATCAGGTGCCCAGAAGCACGTGGGTATGGCAGCTGCTCTGGTTGTTCCATTTCTGTGGCAATACTTGTATATTATCTTTAAAAACCTCCTGTCCTCCCTCTAATTTCAGAAATTGTTTTTTAAAAAGCCACAAACCAAAAAAGTTAGCAGACAAGGGGTGGTCAGCCTGGAGGGGATTACAATCTATTGATAACAGTGTATTAAGCTTTGTGGTTCTCCTAACAGTTAATGAGAATTGTGGGAAAATAAATTTCCAAAATAGTTATGGTGTTCTCAGCTCATCTCTAGGCCTTGAATCAATGAAAAGGTGAGGATTCAGGGACTTTTGATGGGAAAGCTTCACTTGTCCTAGTGTGAAGCACTGGCCTGGCCTCTCAGCAGAGCTCCATTCAACTATGCTCTGCACAGGCTTTACAGGTTACAGACCCTGCCTCTGTGAAGAGCAGGGATTTATTGATGGTGCTGTCCAGCTGAATATTTGTTACCCTTGGCTCCCTCACGCCTGCCAAGAGCCATGTTTCTTAGCTGTGGGTTCTGCTAACTCACAAGTAAAAATTCTGCCCTGTAAGCACTGGCAGAGCAGCAGAATGCTGTGCAGGTGCAGCTTCTGGTATCCTGCAGTGTGTGAAGGACAGTTTGGTTGCTCTCCCTTGTTTGACTCCATAGAAAAACAGGAGCTTGGTAATGAGTGTGATTTTTCTGGGGTCTCTTCCTGGAAAATGCCTTTGTTTCCAGAGTGTATTAATCTAGGCAGTGATTACTGCTGATTTTTTTTTGTTGCTTATTAGCCAATTACCCCAGCTTAAAATGTAGCTGAAATAAATGAGAAGATAAATAAGCCAAAGATTCTGTGGTTGTGTGAATTGAGAACAGGTATGTGCATCTGATCACTTGTTTCTTTTGATTCTGCCATTTGTGTTTGGGAATTAAAATAGTGAAAGAATCTATCCTCTTATTTCTGTCTGGGGCAGAAATACAAGTTCTTCTATGGAAGGTGTAAAAAGAATGTTTATACTTGGTAGAGGCAATTTTACCCCCACCTCTTACATGCTTCTCCTGAAGCTTTTAGAAAGTTTCTTTCAGGACATTCTTGGTTTGCCTGTTCCCTTTGCAACTGGCAGAGAAGAGGTGGTTCTGTCATTGTGGTTCAGCTGCAGCTCGGCCAAACACCTCCTTTGCTACTCCTGTAAATTCCTAATCCCTCAATTTTCTTGGCTTCTTTCTTTCTCTGCTTTTCCCAATAAGGAATGCATGCTCCACGGCTGGCTGAGTGGCTGAGCAGGAGCCCAGCAGGCTCAGCTGGAGGAGTGGAGCTTACTTATCACACCCCACTGGTCAGTGCTGAGGATCACCTGTACTCTTGTAGCATCCAGATCTCTGACAACACCGTCAGCAGGAGCACAGAATCCCCACAAAGGCTGCGCCAATCTTGGTGGCATCAGGACTCACTGGAAAGGAATGAGAAGGGTTGTTATGCTGAATAAGAGAACAGCTGCATTGGTCTCAGACTCAGACTCTTACAGGGTTGTGTCTTACTGTAGTTAGTGCTGGCCAAACACCAGTACACCCACTAGAAATTATTCACTCATTTCCTGCTGTGAGATATGGATTAGGAGGAGGAGGGCAAAACAGGCTCAAAAATTTAAAGGGTATAAGGAAAACTTTATTAACACAATTAAAAGAAAAATGATACGAAAATCAGAATTAGCTTTCAGAACACTTCTCTTCCCCCCACATCATCTTCTCTTTCCCACTGACAACATAAAGAGACAAAACCTGGAACTTTCAGTCAGTTTACCACCTCTAAAATAATCTTTCTTCAGTCCACTTAAGGACAGGAGTCTCTCTTTCCATGCCATGCAGACTTCTCCATAAGAAACAGTTTTCTCATGGCTTTAATGTCACAGCGAATCAGCTGCACAGGAAAAGAAAATCTGTTCACAGTGTGAAAGTCCGTCCCATGCCTTGCAGCATTCCCAAAGCTGTTTTCATGGTCCAGGTTAACTTATGCGGTATTATTTTGAGGATGAGCTCTTCTAACATAAAAAACAAAAGTTCTCTTATCTCTGTGAACAGGTTTTTCTTCTATCCCTGGGGAAAAGTTTCTCATCTCTCTGTTTAAGCTTCTCATTGGATTATAGCTTTTCAGCATCCAGATGCTTCAGCACGAGAGCTTTTCTCATGGGGTGTGGGTGAATGCTGCATCCCCCCACGCGCTTCATGAATTACAGGGAAATAATGAAGTCTTATATATCAAAAATTTATCTCTACCATAGCCGCACGAAAGAATTTCAGCCCAAGACTAAGGCATCTCCTCAATCCCCTCCCATTTAGAATGTGACTCCTTTACTGACCTCAGTGTCCCTTGTTCTTTTCTCTACATGTTTTCACCCTTTTCCTGATTTGGCAGAGAATTAGTGTTTGTAGGTTCATTTGTTCTCGAGCTTTGTCAACTGAAACAGTTTTTATAGACTTCTGCAGCACTGAAAGATTGATCTCATCCAAGCTCTACATCAGGGAAATGGCTCGCTGTGCCTTCCGCTGCCGGTCACGTGGTCTCCGTGTGAGCCATGCCAGCCACCAGCTCTACTTAGCGCTTTTCTTCGTGCGGAGAGCCAAAAGCACGAAAAGCTGCTGCTGCCATCTTTATCCCTCTGTCTGTAGCATGGCTGGCCGAAAGCAGCTAAACAAAGTCCATCGTGAGGCATGCTGAGGCAGCCACTGCCGTGCGCCCTTGTCCCGGCCGCGCTGATTTCGGCCGCGCAGTCCCAGCCACATGGCCGCTCCTGGACCAAGCTGGCAGCGGCCACTTCCAGCCCCGGAGCCACCCCCAGCACCGGTCTTGGAGTAAACAAAGTTCATTTGTGAGCCATACTGATAGTCATGGCCCCGCGGCGCCATCCCAGCTGTGCCGATTCCACCTGAGCGGTCCGAGCCACGTGGCTGCTCGCGGCGTTAGGACAGTCCTGGTGGCATGGCCCGGCGGCAGCGGCAGACATCTCAGCCGAGCCTCACGTGGCTGGACCGTGCGGGGCGAGCCCGGCCGTATCCGTTCACAGGCTGGAAGCCGAGAGAGCTTTCCAGGCTTGGTTCGTTTATGAAGTGTGCTTTGCCATGGAAGCGTGTTCAGCTCTTTTAAGTGGTTTGATGGATGTCAATCTTCAAATGTAGCCAGCTGATTGCCCCCGCCAGGTCCCCACAGGGAACCACCCCCCCGACTGAAAACCAGACTTTGTTAAACCCAGACATTTACCTTGCTGATACAAAGAAACCTTGGGTACCTGTGCTGAGGCCTGGCACTCACTTTAATTCATGACATGTGTTTCCTCAGTACCTTCTCAGGTATGAGACTTGGCAATCCATGACTTCAGCCTAATTCCCTTATCTTCAGCCTTGATACAAATGTCAGTCTGGGGAAACTTCCCTTGTTTTCAGTGGACTTGTCCAGTTCAGCTATCATGTAATTTTCCTGGTCCATATCATGTCACTGAGCTGTTACTTTTTCAAATACTAGTTGTATTTGTAGCATGCAATTGGATTAATGAACTGATAGAGTTAGAGTCCTGAGAGAAAATTTCTAAATTCTTAGTGATTCAAGAGAACAGCTTCGTAAATATGCATTTAATAGGAGGATGTTTTGAAGGGGACCCATTGGCAAGTCAGAGAAAATACATACAAGCAAGAAAAGTTTTGTGGATCTTGTTTCCATCTTCATTAGCTACTCATACCTCAGATGCTGGAGCTTCTCGGTAGAAGGAATGAAGGGAGAGTCTTCTGCCTTCCTTGGCTGCTGTATTTGGCAGCCAACATCAGGAGAGGCAATGAACACATGGCTTAGTTGGCCAATAAAAGCAGGTGTTCAGGCTTCCTGAAACTCTGAGTGCCTTTGTCTCAGTAAATTCCAAGATCTGCCAGTTCTATGGCATTCCCATCAACTAAAAGAAACACAATTAAAAAAAACAAAAAATATTTTTGTCCAAAGTAAAGTTACTTAACATATATATATATACATATATATATATATACACTGGAAATTTTGGTAATTTGGAATATGGATTAGAAACTGTGGCAGGGAGACTTAGTTAAAAATTAGAGTTATTTTGGGAAATCTGTATAGCAGCAAATCTAAAGAGCAACTTAAAAATTAATATTTTAATGTTACTACTAATTGATCAAGACTGATATTTGTTTGGTGTTCTGCCAGTGCCTCTCTGCTGGTACAAACAATTTGTGTGTGGAGTTTCTGGGCTCAATAGCACAATGATATTGTTGACCTAGGTTTTATTTCAACTGCAGCTATGCCTCCTTTTTAAGAAAGGAAAACAGAGAAGTATGTTTGTTTCTTCTATAAAATGAGTTGAAGAAAATTAACACTTCCCAGAAGTGTTTATCGCCTTAATACTCAAATGTGTTTCAGATGTTTTTGCATGTACAGGATGGATTGCAAAGAGGGAGAAGAGAAATTATCTTTAATTAAGTAATTACTCCTAATTATTTACAGTATAACAGACAATTGACTAAACAGCTGTGTTTCTTTCCTGCAGCCTCCTCCTCAGATATATGATAAACAGCTGGATGAAAGGGAACATACAATCGAGGAATGGAAAGGTAATTGCAGTTTAGAATTACATGGGAAGGGGTATTTTAGTGGGAAAATGGCAAAAACATAGCAAAAATACGGAAAATATCCTGAGGGCTATCATTATCTGCATAGGTTAATGTCAACACAGGAGGTTTGGATTCCAGTGCTTCACTGAAATCCGAAGATACCGTCTGGATAACAGAATACTGTTCAGCAGGGTAGCGCATCAGAATTTTAGCCACAGTAAAAAGGTGCTGTATTATTGTGCTGCTTCTTTTCTAGATAGTGCAGCATTAAACAATTCTACTGGTCTGGTTGAATCCCATTTGTCTCAATTCAGCTCCAAAAGGAGATGAGAGGAGAGGAGAGGAATGGGAGAGGTCTTAGGTGAGTAGAGCTGTCAGGCTCGGGAAGACAAGGCAGAGCAGACTTAGGGAGCTCCGGGCTACAGCACGGTGTGGTAGTTGTTTTGTTCCTGATCACAGGCACTGGCCTCTGTCAGTAACTGTCACAGTTCTCTCTTCCAGAACTCATCTACAAAGAAGTAATGAATTCTGAAGAAAAGACTAAAAATGGCGTAGTAAAAGGACAGCCTTCTCCTTCAGGTACTCAGCCCCATTGAATAACTTTGACATGTGTTCTGTACTGGCAAAGAGAGAATGGAGATTGCTGAAGCACTTAGGCTACACTTGCAGTTATGTAGGCCAATGAAGAAGTTTCTATGAGATCCAGTGCTTCTAATGGGTTTACCTTTATTAATTGTATTCCAGTGTCATGTTAATGTAATACTTAAAAATCGTCTTCTTGCTATTTGAGAGAGAGTTGCACTGGTATTGTCTGTGTTTTCCGATTATATTCCTCTGAGTGTGGAGGTTTCTTTCATACTAGTATTTTCATACTGCTCATGGGTGGATAACTGAACCAATACTTTGCTAGTTGAAACAAGCAAAATTGGGGGTTATCACATATTAATCTGTTGGATACACAACACTGCATACCTGACCCCAGCCCCCTGTGGGTGTCTGGTACTAATCTGTTAGTCTATCCTCTCAGAAGTCCAATCACATTAGAACAGCTGGCTGACAAGGTTTGATGACACTTCAGTAAGAAGGGAAAGTTGTCTTCAATCGCTGACTCTTAAAGTCCTGTCACAAAAAAATCACAACTAAATTTTTTCTGGGTAAAATTCACATCAGCAGTCTTTTCACAGAAATGCAGACTGATACTGCCAGTACACAGAAATACATATTTGTGAAGGTACAGTTTCACTGGCAAACTTGAAGTGACCAGATTTTGAGCCCAGTATTGCAGCAGTATTTATGAGTAAAACTGCCTTTCCTCAAAGTATAATCATTTAACTCAGTGTTCTCTGCATATATTTTCAGAGATATTGTTTTTTCACTCTCATTCTTCACTTGCTGCTGAGCCAAGGTAATGTTTGAACAAGAATGCATCACTAGTAACTGATAGGACAAGGGGAAACATGGCAATAATGGAGGGAGTCAATAAAGTGCTGGGTGGTGATGTCAGAACACAAGCCCTGCACCTGGATTTTGACATGGATGAAGTAATATATTGGAAACAGTCCACTGCATTCTTGCCAAGTAGCAAACAAAGAACAGAACTTGCAGATTTAATTTACCAAACTACAGTGCCACCACTGAGAAGAAATCTGGGGCCCTAAAAATTATCTGATAAATCCTCATTATTAAATTTTTCTCCCTTGCAGAATTGTGGTTTGCAGGTTGATTTATGATCAAGAAACATTGTAGTTCCTTGTTTCAGGAATTAACTACCATGGGATTTCTTTATCTATTTCATATTCTGGTTTTGCTATGTGGAAGGTTTTTATTGTTTATGTAAAACATTTTCAAACATACAAAACAGTCATTTTTTACCTAGTATTTCTTCTGCTGTTTCCCTTTGACTGTTCTTTGAATGTTAGGCACCAACAAATTCCAAAAATATTTAAAAACTGCTCTCAGATGAGGCTGTTTCATGAAACAGTAGATTTCTTGCTTTTCTTCACGTTGTGTGCCTAACTTAAATTTTTAGCTGAATGAAATAATGGAAGAAAGAGGTAAAACACCCATTCTGAGAATAAGGAAAATGAGAGAGACTTTACACATTGGTTGGTGTTCCTGGCAAGAATTCAGAAAGCTGAGATTTACTGCTCTATCAATAGTCTTAGCAAGTAAGCTGGAGATTAGTTTCCATGGTTATTTGATCAGAGTTTTGGGGGAGACTGCTGAAGCTGACAGCAGCAGGGATAATAATTGCCCATTGATAGAGCCACTTAGAGTGCCCATGTACTGGGGTGTCAGTCTCTTGTTCTGTGAAAAGTTGGTTAGTGCAACATATCAGCTTGGAAACTCAAGTACCTGCCCCTCATGCTTATGTTCAGTGAACAAAATCAACAATGTAAAAAATTGTTCCCTGCAGAGGCTACTTCTACCTGTCCAAAAAAAGTCTTTCTGTTATTGTCAAATAGCAGCATTAAAAAAAAAAATATTTAATGCAAGGCTGTAGATTATTTAGATTTAAACTTAAGTTCTGTCCATACTACCTAACCTCCTTTCATGCTCTCCCCTAGCCTTCACTATCCAGCTGCAGTTTCATACATAACATTTCGACTTGTCTTGTCCTTTATGAGAACGGAATATAGTAAATGGCACGGATCTTAGTGCAGCTTATTTTTAGCCTTCTCTTTCTAGGTGAAAATGGATCTTTTATTCTTCCTTTCCTGGATTTTACTTGCTGTCTGATTTGCCAGTTTTGGTGCCATCACCCAGGAACTACTGGACACCTTTACCAGCCCTCTTCTGTCATGTGCAGGTTCTAAATTGAGCAGCTGATGGACTTGCCAAGCACTGCAACACTCGATACCAAGAGTTGCTGTTTACACAATTTATAAGAAGCTGAGCAGATCCCCGAGACAGACACTGGGCTTTTTTGGAAACTGCAAAAGCTGCAGTTCTCCTTTCAGTTTTTTTACCCCCAAATCTGTATCACTTCACAGTTGAAGTCTCAGAGGCACTTCCATTGGTGCTATTTAATAGCACTTCCCAGGAGCCCTCTGAGGAAGGAATCCCTTCTTTACAGCACACAAGCTGATGTGTGCCTTAAAAGAGAAGCTGTCAAGGCAATAGCAGAGTCAGGAATAGATCCCAGGAGCTGTTTCTCACCTGCTCTAACCTTTAACACTTTTCCTCAATCCTGCAGCCAGTGAGAAGCTTCCTGTCAAACAGAAACTTCATAAATAGGGCTCTTTTTCTCTTTTGAGTGCACCTCTGTCATATCCACACTGTCTCACCTGGCACACATCCCTCCAGGAGCAAGCTGCTGTAGCACCAGCAGGTGCTGAGCACAGCAAATGGAGCATTCCTTATTGACTGGGACAGCTTTGTTTGGGCTTCTGAGCGTTACTGCCCAAGTCCTGCTTTGTGCTGCTGAGCTCTTTAATTCTGTCGTTGAGGGTTTAGTGTGGTTTCATCTGTTTTTGTGGGTCTGTGTGCTTTGGGGCTGCAGCAGGAACTGTTATATCTATGTGTTGTGTCATGTGGAATTGTGCTGAAAGCTAGGAATAGCCGTAAAAATGCAATTTCCAGAAACTTGTGGGCTGCACTGATACTTGCTGAGAAGATCATAGCAGGGTTTATTGAATTCAGTGGTGCTGAATCAGAGAGTGTAACAAAATCTTCAGCTGTACAGTTTCTGCAGCTATTTTTCCAGTTATTTTGCCTAGCTAAGTTGAGTGCATGTTCATCAAAGAAAGTGGCACAGCAACAGTTTGATCAAAAGTTGATTGAACCTACTGAAATTCTTTCCATTTTATTCTTAGGACAGTATCCATGACTTAGTGGCAGGCTTCTGCCCAGCATGGTAAACATAGAAAGGTAATATATTGTTTAGTCATTAATATGAATTAATTCATTCATATTTGGACTGCACATAAATGAACTTGCCTTGACTGGTTAGTGTTTTCATAAAATGTCACATGATTAAAGAACATGTAAACATGAAGTAACAGTATTGTACTGGATGATGAGGTACATGCAAATAACCCTTTGAAAAACACATTTTCTGACAGAGAGGATGGATGATTGCTGTCTACAGTCACCAGTCAGACTTCATTAAGATTGCTCCTTTTGCAGCACTGGAAAAATTAAGTATTTATTTTCAAAATGTATCAGGAGAGTAAATTAATTTAAGGTTGGTTCTGATGCCATAATGTATTATTGTGACAGCAGAAAGCAGTTCCCATCTGGAGCTCTAAATGTGAGCATATCTGTCTCTGTTCTATGCATATTTACACTGGATGTGTATAAAGGGAAGAAGAAGTTGAGGAGTATAGTGGTTGGAGGTATGGTATGGTGACTTGTTTTCTCAAAGTAATGTTTTTATTGCAAACTGGGAAGTGACAAAAATCCTTTCCTTTTGCCAATAGCAGCACATATTTTTCCTAGGCTGTAGAGATAACTTTTAATCTCTGTATTAGGAATATATGAGTTGTGTAGTTTTACTAGATAATAGATGTTCATTTCTACCCATTTGGTGGAAATGAAAGACTGTAAAAGTTGGCTGAGCAAACTTTTCAGATAGAAGAATGAAATGATATCTATCTGCAGAACAAAGACCTGTGTCACCTGCCTAGCTGTAATTTCCAGCTATGCAAGATGATACAAAATTACACATTTTATTGTTGTGAATATTTAATGGAAATTAATGTATCCCTCTCAAACTGACAGTGAGAAGGTGATAATTTTGGTATAAATTAGAAGTGATCATTTTGAAGACGATGATAATATTGGTATAAATAGCACAAAGAAACATCACCTGGAAGTTCAGTGGACAAAAAATTACCAAACAGGTTTTTGCTACCCTGAGAACTTTAGTTTGAGCTGAGGTTAGCAAACAGTAACAGCTGAGCAGTCATAGGTGCACGATAAATACATTCTTTACATGGCTGTGAATTTGTCATTCAGTTCTCTGAATTTAAAGGACAGATAATTTCTGATAATATTCAGGGATATGATAAATGTTCAGTTGCATTAATGATAATCTCAGGAAGGTTCATTCTTCATTTCATAAAGTCAAAGCGAGTTTTTGCATAATATCTGGTGCCATCATAATTTCAGAGAGGCAAGGTAAACTTGGATGTACAAAAATATAATCGCAGTTGAAATCCTGGGCTTAGTCACCTAATCCTTAGCTAAGAGAAAGAAACCACTCTGCATTTCCAGTAGGTGATTTGATCCCACCTACTCTATTAGACTGCCACTAAGAAAACTGGAATTTTATGAGAAGAATATGGAGGAATAGGTGGGGTCTGGTTTTGTTTTGATCACACATTGTGTGATCCTGGCATGCCTCGACTGTTGGGTGCTTTGGAACTCCAAGCAGGCTAGAATGAAGTGGGGTAACAAAGACTGTAAGAGCTATAACTTTTCAAAGCAGACTGGTGAGGGACAGAATTTCCTGGTAAGATATTTAATATTATCCAATGTCTAAAGTTTGTATGGTCCATTTTATGCTGAGGTTTGCCACTGTATAAAATGCTCTTTGTGCCACCAGGTAAGCACCCTTTGCTTTTTAGCGCGACACCTTCTGGGGTTTCGGGTTTAATCACGTTGGTGTTCGTTTTCGTAGCACAGGTGCAGCAGTGAACAGCAGTGAGAGCCTCCCTCCATCCTCATCTGTCAATGACATCTCATCCATGTCCACGGATCAAACCCTGGCGTCTGACACAGACAGCAGCCTGGAAGCTTCTGCGGGACCCCTCGGTTGTTGCAGGTGACTAGCCGCCTGCCTGCGAAACCCAGCGTTCTTCAGAGGATGATGGAACCTAGGAGGGAAAAATTATGGGAGCTAAGAGATGAAAACAAAGAGAAATAAATACAAAGATTTAAGTGAAACAAACAAAGAAACAAAAAAATCTTTTCAGCCTGCTTTTCCTACAGAGTTATGTAATGCAGCTAAGCTCAAGTGTGTATTTAACTTATAGTTGCTCTGCTTTGGTCTTCTTCCAGTGACGCTTACTGGGGTGGGGGAAGGAAAAAAGGAACTGAAAAAATCCTTTTTTTAGCCCCCTCCCCACAAGATGTAAAATGAATGGCTGCAAAACCAGCAACCTGCAACTGTCTTTTTCACACTGGCATGACAAGGTGTGCAGTAGCCACGCTCCACCATACGAGTGTGTGTCTGCCTTCACTCTCTGTTCTGCCATCTGCCCAGAGAGGCAGGCAGGGATCTCCTTGCATTTTTCCTCACTCACAAACCACACATACACACACGTGCCAACAGAATCCTGGCAGTGCATGCAGCTGTGTGCCTGCACATCTGCACAGGTACTTATTGTGCACTCCACAACTATAAATGGCCCATTCCAGGCGAACTGCTTAACTGCATATGGGATCTTACAGTGCATATTCTGTTTTCTCATTGATGAGGTTGAATATACTGTATGAGGACTTGTGGAAGTGTAAATAACCACACAGAACTGTGGCTCCCTCAGACACTTGAAGATGTAGCACCAAATTTCTGCTGAGAGTTGTATATATATTTTGAAATAGTAACTGCTTTTATTGAAAGAAGAAGCCACAGAGCTTCACAGAAAAGTGCTAGTTTGTGAATGTTAAGACTTGTTCTGATTTTTAGAGCAGATATGCCAAGATAAGACTGGGTTAGAAGGAAGCACATGTATCTTTGCAAGCTACAGGGAACAAGAGTGAAGGGGTCTTATGCATGTCTAAGCCCAGAAAGGTTTCAGTAAGCAACTTTTTCTGTCAATGTTGAGTTATCATCTTAGGTCACAGATAGGCTCGCTATTTTGAAGTACGTGTATGTTTGTAAATTAGAGGATATGACAGGGTTGGGGAATGAGCAGACTATGATCAAAAGGACGTGCACCAACTTGTTTTTATTTTATGTCTAGATCTTTATTAGGTCAGCTAGAGAAAGGATATTTGCAGCCCACTCTCTCTCAGTGTGTGTTTGCAGCTTAGAGGTTGTTTTCCCTTTTCATCATTCCCTTGCAGGCACTTCTGCTACTCAGAGAACAGGCATTCTCTAGGTGCTTTTGACTGTTCATTTCTTCATGTCAAATCATTGGACTCCCCAGGAAGTTTTAGCATCTTAGTGTTAAACAGAAACGAACCACAGAGTCCATGGGTCTAGTTTTCCTATATTCTAACAGCCAAGATTATCAATCAGCTCGTGCACTGGGCTGGCAGGGTCGCAGACAGGGGTCTTGGGCAGTTTGGTCAAGTTCTGAAGAACCCAACAGTGACTGAAATTGAATTTGCCAGGTAATAAAGCAGAGGATTTCCCGTGGTAAGTAACAGCAAGTGTTTTTAGTAGAGAATGACAAAATTCCACACAGAATTTCAGAACAACCGAATATTGTTCCAGCCAAAACGGCAATTGGCATTTTCCACTGCGAGGCCATCATTAAGGGTTGGAAATTAACTAAAAACCAAGTCATCTCTCCTTTTACCAAAGCATGCCATGTAAATTGAAATGAGCTAAATCCTGCTCTAATGCTTTTCCAAATGCCAGAGAGTGAAACTGTTTAGACTATGTTAGTGGATATTTTAAATTCACTAATTCTTTTGTATTCAAAACTCTACCAAAATAGGACTGTTCCATTGGGTGGCTTACAAGCCTGCCTTCTATGGTAAAAAAA
>WAAG01009591.1:0-15240 GCA_013390105.1 Tichodroma muraria | reverse complement strand
GTTTGACTTTGTTGCTTACTGCATATGTTTCATGTACTACGTTTTAATCTGTTAGGGAATCCATTCTGTCTGCCTATGTTTTCTACCTAGTAGATGTCCACATTAAAGAACTCAGATGAAAATATTTTCATTTGGCCTTCTCTCAGTGATTCCACAAATAGAGGTTGTTGGGAAATATTTCCGGCCCAGGATTTTTCTGTGTTCGGTTACACTGCAGGACTTTTAATATAAGATAGCCTCAAACCAACCTTTATAATAACATTACCCTCCTTTTTTTTCCTTTGATGTCACACTAAGACATTCACCATGTTTTTGAGTAGGAGTATGGTATAATATCAGTTTTAAAAAATGTTTGATGTTGCATTTGTAGTGCCTTCTTTTCTGCCACTTTGGAATGGCACTCAGCTTTCAGCAACAAGGGAATTAATTCCCATCTCTCAATTCCAATACCCATGTTTGAATTTTTCAGACTGCCACGTTAGTGCTCTATTTTGCTTCAGAGTTCTGCGTTCTGTAAATTTTTAAGCTCTGAAACTCAATATTAATGTTCTCAAAGAGCACCTTACTGCCGGTCTCTTTCCCCTTTTCTGTTTCCTTTGCATCTTTCCACTTGACCTAGCTATTTTTGAGCCTTTTCCTCTGAGTATGAACATGGGATCATACAGAGAAGCATTATGAGTCCCAAACACCCCCAATGAGGTCACTAAGGATCCTGCAGATTGCCAAGCTGGGTGTTTCAAGACTGGCTGAGCTCAGCCCCTCTTCCCCATGGCTATAAAATAGTTATGTACTTCAATTTCACCAACACTCTGATAGCATTAGGGATTACTGAAATTCTCTGAAACTATGTCCTCACTTGAGACCCTCTTCAGCCTCCTCTCCTCCTTCCATGCCTTAAAGCTGTCCCCTTTGTAATTTCCCTGCATGCTCCACTTCCCTATCAGCTGCACACTGGACACTGTTTTCTGGGACTGCACAGACCCACTGTGAAGCCATCCCTGTCCCTAGGGAGCACATATCTGAGCACATTGTCGGAGTTTAGGTGTGCTCACGCACATGGAAGAAGAGCTGCTTTATCTCCCTTCTCTGATGATGCTTGTTTCAACATTGGATTGCTCTCTCTTACTCTGCTTCACATTGCTTTACTTTTCTGTGATGTTGCTTTTGACTAAAATAAAGCTTTTGTAAGTTCTGAAAGAGTAGAAATATTACAACACAAAGGAAGCTAAGATAACATAATTAATCTTTTCAAAAGTCTATTTGTGTGGTTAAACAATGAATGTTCAGAGGCTGTCCATATCAGTGCTACATGATGCCATTTATGTTTGTTATTTTTCAACCTTTTATAACAGAAACTTAGGGCTTTACCTACTGCTTATCTACACATAAATCCACATACCATGCATAATAATGTAAGCACATATTGTGATATTAAAAAAAAAAAATCACGTGTTTTTCAAATGCTGAAAATCCAGCCGAGATATGCTTGCAACTCACAAAAGAAGGAGCTCATATTCCAGCACTCTTTACAGGCTCTTCAGAGTGTAATAGAATTATAAATGAAGGAACATCTTTTTTAATCAGTAATTTGATGTAGACTAACAATTGCAACAGAAAAGATGGAATAAATTCTTATTCCTCCAATTGCTTGAATCTTTTCTAATGATAAAAAGACAAACAATGCACATTCACGGAATTACCTTATTTAAGGTGAAAAGTTTTACACCTTCAGACACAACATGCAGAATTAGGGAAGTGCAATAAAGCTAAAAGGAAGTTAAGGAACATTCTTTTTTGGGTTTTTTTTGGTTTTGTGGTGCAGCGTACACTTCTTTCTGAAAAAGAGCCTTATTCAGTTGCCTTTACTGTGATACAGTAAAGAACTGCTCTCCATCCCACTGCAGGGGCTACAGGTGGTGACAATTCGTTTTCTAGATGAGCACAGCAATGGAAGGAAACTGGAAGGAAGGTGAAGCCCCTCCTGGTTTGGTCTTGGTATAACATAGTCTCACCTGGCAAAGTATCTGATAAACACAAAAGAGAGCAAAATAACACGCAATCCTTTCAAATGTGTTTCATTGGCTGTGATATGCACCTAGCTCTACAATATCCGTTTTTGAGCAGACGTTCCAAAAAACCCATTGCTGCTTCTGAATGTCATCAGGTTTATCCATTCCAGCATATATGTGAAGTATGAAAACAGAGATGAAGATAGCTAGGGATTTTTATAGCACACTATGACTTTTAGGCAGTAGCAAGATCATTTGCACATACTACTGAAATCAGAAAATCAAATTTTAACCTCTGTCTATTTAAAAATAGTTAGCACATAAGTAAACAGCTGTGCTTATTATAAGATCCAGAATTTAATAATAATAATAATAATAATAGTAATAATAATAAAATAATTTGAAGTTCACCCTTCCCAAGTGTTCCTCTGAGATGAATTCTCATGGCTCCCAGCAAAGGAAGTGGGACTCAGAGCTTCTCATCTTCATGAATCAGGCCCTATGAGAACAATATGTTTGTTCTTTAACATTTTTCAGTAATATTTAATACCCAGAAAATGCAGATTCCCAGCTGTTACACATCATCTCACAGCAATAACACACTGTGACAGTTAAATCTTATAGCTATTTTTGTATAAATGATATTCAATATAGTTCAAAGTTGTCAGTAAATAAATATTTGAGTGTTTGGTTTAACTTGTTTATTTGTATATCGACTGGGGAACTTGTGTCAATGATCAGTATTTCAGAAAGTGAAGTTAACAAAAGTGGATGGTACAGAGTTTCCTATAGGTTTGTGCAAGTAACTGCGTATGGTAGTTGGGAACTTGGGAACAAGCTGAGGGAGCTGCCAGAACCTGGCGGTGGTACAATCCCCCATGGTCTTGCCTGAGCTGAGCAAGGCTGAACTGTGACGAGTCCTTGCTTTGCCACTCCTGATTTTCTCCTTTTTTTTCTTTTTTTCCTGTTCATGTAATCTGCTCTGGGATGAGTGCATGAGTGTTTTTAGGGTTTGTTTTGTGGTTTTTTTTAATAGTTTCATCCCGAGTGGATGTGAAGTGCCAAGAGAGCCTATTCCAGCTGGCAGTGCACAGGCGCGAACCAGCAGTTTCCCTTTTTATTTTTTTTTTTTTCCTCCTCACACCTGCCAAAGAGACAAAAACTCCAAAGCAGTTACAAATGCAGTTGTCTGTCCCCATAAATGCAATGAGCTCCTAGCGGGACAACTGCTGAATGCAGAGGCATGGGAAGTGCCTGACAGCCGGGCTTTCCTCAGGCAGCACTCAGAGCTTCAGCCAGGCTGAACCAAGCACTCCGCTCTGCAGGCTCAGAGGATGCCCTTTGGAGAGTGTGTTTCCAAATGATGTCATTGTACAGTATTTAAAGGGAAAGGGTAAGAATACCACGAAGGTTGGCACTCCATCTGGACCACCAAAAGTGGATTGCTTAGCAATTAGCACTTACTGTTCTTCTCAATTATTTCTTTCTGTTGCAAGTATACCTCCAAGTCTGGATGTTTTTTTTAACCAATTTTAATTGCAAACAAATGAGAAAGACTCCAAAACTTGGAGATGCCATGTAACAGAACCCAATTTATTTTCTATGGGCTGATGCCCAAAATCAAGATTATAGCCTTGCACTACCCTCATGCACTACCGTATAAAAAGACTTTTCTCTAAGGTCCTACTATCCATCTATATCTGAATACTGGTTCTCCTTGTTCACTGAATGCAATTTTACATCTCCTAAAATAAGCAATGTATTTGAGTTGGGCTCTTCCTTTGCTTCCTATACAAATTAGGTATTTTTCTTCTATTTGGATTTCTAATGTCGGTAGTATTTGAACTTGGGAAACATAAAGGATGAAAGCACACAAATGTAAATAAACATATATATATTTATATTTCTCTGAAGCTGTAGATGTGTCCCCTTTTGTGTGAGAGCAGCATATCACTTTGAAAATATTTATTCAGTTCCTACTATTGTTGGATGATCAAGAATTAGCATACATAGGTGGTAAGGTGAAAATTCAACAACTTCTTAGAACTATATAGTAGTACAGGAAAAACCTACTTTATGACTCCCGAGTTTGATACAGATCTTTTGCCCCTTGACAACAGTTATTTTGCACAGTTGGCTTGTAGGAATCAGTTGGTTCCTTTACTGTGATGAGGGCTTTTTTTGCTAGGAAAACTATTATGGGGAGATGAATTGGTGTAAAATCGTAATAGTATAAAAAAATTTCTTGAAGCTGTAGGTTATTTTCTTCATTTTCAAGGGGTTTATAAATCCTGTTTCCACTCTATAGTGGAAATATTCACAGATTATTGGAAGCATTTTTCGCTTCCCTTGGTAGCATACAGGGTTAGGATATGCTGTGAATGAAGCACTCACCTCGCAGTCTGCATTCTTCTGGAAAAACCTTCATACTTGAGTTTTATGAAGATATTTGTCTTGAACACACACTTCAGAATGTCTGATCAATATTTGAACTACACTCACTGGAAGTGAACCTGGCTTTTCCCTCAGAGTTTGCAAAGAACCAACAGGAATAAGGGTCTGACTCGATGATAAATTCTGGTATTCATTATAAAGAAGATAAAACCATTGTGATATGAGTCTTTCCCCTTTTCCTCTTAGCACTGTTCTCTTTTTTTTTTTTTTTTAACATGCAAGACAGTTACTCCAGCATAGACATAAAATTAGTTTTGCTCAATGGATTTCTTGTCATGCATGTGCAAAAAGCTTCATTTGCCTCCAATTTAAATTTTTGTTTTCCTCTGGTGGCTCATTTTGCTGCATCTGTGTTTATTCTATAACCTGTGGATAAGGCATGTTTTCCTAGCTGGAAGCTGGCTGGGCTTTTGCTGATGTCTGCCATGTGTTGGTTTAGTCTTGCATGCAATTCTCTCTTGATTTCTCTAACGCTCTCACAGTCAGCATTTTCCCAAGGTGCTCCACATAGGTCTTCTGGGAAACCTTTCAGGTAAAGTTCCTCTTCAGGCTTATGTAAGACATCACAGAATCTTTGTCCTTTGTAACAAAGCTTATTTCCCTCCTATAAATATGCATACTTCACCAGTCTGTGATAGATGATTTATTATTGTAATTCGCCTCTTGCTTTATAGATTCTCTTTTGATCACAGCAATTTGATCTGTTTGGGTTTCCTTGCATTTTACACTTATTTCTTGGTATCATTTAATTCAGTATCTTTTCAATGAGCTGCAACTTGTGCCACTATGCTTTGTGGATGATGTGAAGAAACTTACACACCAGAAAGGCTAATGACAAAAAAGAGGTCAAGTTACTTTTTTCCAAGATAATCTGCTAGTCAGGAGTGTGGGTTTGGGAGTTGCTTTTTTCCTATGAGAGACAAAACTTCGTAATAGTATTCCTGTCAGTTTGCCTTCTGTTTACAGTATAAACCTTGTCTATATCTTTTATCTCTTCCTAATATTAGTATAGCAATGGTTACATATTCACGCTTGAATATATTTTAGGCTTTCTGTGGTATCCTCTCAGCCTCTCCCGAAGTACTCCCTTGTCTAAGTGCCTGATCTTTACTGAGAAGGTGGAGCCCTTTAAGGAACTAATGAGAGTTTTACCCAAGCAAAGCCTAAAATTGACTTATTGTCTTGCAATGACTTATATTAAGTTGTAAATCGTTATGCAGGCTACAGCTTCTTGATATCTACATCTGTGGTTTTCAGTGTTAAGTTACTTTTGGGTGGTGATTAGCAGAGTGTTAACCTGTGTTATGCTAGGAGGTGTTGTATTTGTGGTTGAGATAAAACAGTTCTTGTATCAAGTACCAAATGACTTGTACCAAATGTCTTGTATCAAGTACCAAATGTAAAATTCTTTAACTTTTAACATTTTCTTAGGAACAGTTAGTATGTTTCTGTCCTCTAGGAATACTGCAATGGCAGGGTTATCCTGAAAATTATTTTGATATAGTTCATAGAAATGAATAGTGTTTTGTAAAAAAAAACTTCGACCTTCCTTTTATGCATCTGTTTGTGTCATTCAGAATTTTTTTCTACTCAGCAGGACATCTCACAATGTTACAAACTTAATGTCATGGTAGACTCTTTTACTTACTCTTCTTACTTAGCACTTGCTACTTTATTAGAGACTCCTTGTGGCTTTGTCTCTCCCTTTCTTACTGAGGTGCTTCAGCATGAAGTGTTTGTGTGCGTAAATAACTCACTCCACGCTGTTGTAACTCAATGGCATGATAGGGTTGATGGATTGCTTGCTGAAATGAAATACCAGCTTTATTTATAACCTCCCCTCCAAAGGTTCTGATTAAGATACTTTGGTACAAATCCATTTCTTCAGAGCCTTTACATTCCTTCATTTAAAAGTGCCTTGATAATGCTGTGTGCAATAAGAACTTGTGTCAGTGCTGATGCAAATCTTTGGTTTAAAGGACTGCCTGCATGCACGGACTCAAGCAGGCATGGATCACTCTAAGTTTTTTGAACAAGAGGAATTCTCTGTCTTCTTCACTGCAGTGTGCATATGAAATATTTGGGGATCTAAAGCACCTCTGGCTCTCTGTGGCTGCAGTAGAGTGACTGTGGCAGCAATGCAGCCAGACAGTTCTTTGTGTGTTCATGTATTATCCCTCTCCCATGACAGTGTGCACAGATCCCATTTCTGCTGTAGCTTTACTACTTCTAACAACTGAATGAGTTCTTAAATGATAGTAACTACTTTCGAATGCCTGCTGTTTAAAATGCCTCCCACCAAATTGCTTCCCTGTCACTGTAAAAAAAAAAGCAGTTGCTTCAGCTGCTACCAAACCTTTTCCACATACAAAGACTACTTCTCTCCCAGTCTGCACATTGCTCTATAGTGCACAGACCCAGTCAGGCAGGATAATTCAAAAAATGAGAGGAAAAAGGCAATTCTGGTTATTCTTTTCTTTCACATTTTCAATTCAGACTTTCTCATAGGCTTTTGGGCTGGAAACAAATAAGATTAAGTGGGTTCTACTGTGCATAGCATCAAGTCTGAGTATTGCTGATAGGGATATATTCTAAAAAGGGAATCAGCTATCACTGGGTAAAAACTGAATACTGTGGCTGGAGTTTGCTCTTACCAACTTATTCTACTGAATAGAAACTTCTGTGTTGAAAGCAGGCATAGAATCTAAAAGAGATTTACCATTAAACTATTTTCATTTGGTTATAAAATCTTGAGGATACTGTTAAACTTTGCTGTGTGGTAGGACATCATCTGTTGGACAGTCTAAGCAACTGGTAAACCAAATTAAATTTTCTGAGTCGTTCTGTAGATTTTTTTACTGTCAGTGCTATCAATGATCAGTTTTTCCCAAAGACCTTGCCAAGTAACTGATGAGAAAAGATCACGTGCAAACCCTGAATCTGTTCCTGCAGGTGGTAGAGAGATGCAGTAAAATGCAAAGTGTTCATATACTAGGCATCTAAACCCAGGTTGTGTTTCCTGCCAAAGGGATGTATAGCTACAGCTGTTGGCTTAGCTTGGTAAGTATAAAGATATGACAAGTCAAGAACAAAGGAAAGTGTCAGTGAGACATAATTCTCACAAAATAATTTGATTTACAATGGTCTCAGTATTTTTGCGTTTTTATGGCAAGGGTTTGAGAGCTATTCAGATGAATTATCTTTTCTAATATATTCCTTTAAAGGCACATTCTAGTAGAAGATAAAGGATTGGGTAAGATTTGTGTTCACAAATGTCAGAGCTGTATTTTCCCTATTAAAGTAGGGAGATTTGAGTACAAAAAACCCCAAACCTCCAAACTTGAGCCCTAGTAAATTATCGTATTTCTGTCTATAGGTCATATCCTGGGGTTGTCATAATCTGTAATACAAAGCCTTTCCAACAAAGCTTGGCCACAGCAGGCAGTTCGTAACCTGAAAGGCAAGAATATTCCCAGTGAGAGCTGTGTAGCTGTGCAGTCAAACTCTAGAGAGTTTATAGAGATGCGCTAACGCGTTGCCACATTTAAACTCTTATATTTTCCTACTGTTCCCAGGATAAATAGAATGATTTTGCAGAGACTGTGCTTTAGGAGATTATCCCTTACTTGAAGGGAAAACAAGCTAGGTTTCTATATAACAGAGTCCCCAAAGAATGCCCCAAGAAAGGCAATGACAAATGCTGCTGGCATGAAAACTGAGGACACACACCATTCGGGAAGGGTAAACCTGCAGGGCTTTTTTCCTCTCAGCTTTGCCTGAAGTACAAAGATCTGTTAAGCAGCTCTTGCCTATACAGAAATGTGAAGACCCTACAAATGTTCAGTAACTGGGAAAATCTGACACCTGCAATGTGAGACAGCACTTAGCAAAATAAATTTTTTAAATTTGAAGGCAGTAAACAATATTTGTATGAAAAAGTGCCCTTTTATCAACATGAGAAATATTATGTGCAGTTTTGAAAACACCATGAGTTTGGAAAGCAGTTAAATATCAGTAACTGTTTTGGGCACAGGTTTGTTCAACGTAGTGCAAACTGTTCAGGTGCACTTTTCTACATTTTTGAACTGCCTGAGCAACCTATATTACTTATAAGGCAATAGGAAAAAATTTCTAGTCTTTAAGTTTCACAGACATCATGAACTGTTGCAGCAGGTGGCTCTAAGTAGCCTTGCCAGCAGATGGAATTCATTATAACCTTGATTTTGGGATCAACATACACATCACAACTCCACCCACTCCTCCTCTTAAATATAAAGTATTGCTCTATGGCTGCAGAAGCCCTGGTATTGAAGATATGATGCAAAACATTGGTAAGGCAAAATCTCTAACATTTCTAGGCAGGGAAAATAACAAGTTTCGATAAATAAGCATTGGCTGAGGACCTTTCTAAGGTTGTGAGCTGAACTCTAGAGTTTTAAATTTGAATCTCCTGTGCGGGTTAATGCCTACACCCCTCTTCAGAATAGGGCAAACTCAGGTGACATGTTGTATATCTTTGAGGCCCTCGGCAAGTTATTTGGTGGGAGCTGCTCCAAAAGCTACAGGACTTTCATAGAGACTTGCTATAAAATAATCAAGGTCAGATTTGGGTAAAGTTAAGTTAAATGCTGATCAGACTGCTGATACCTGCTCAAAGGGAGCATAAGCAGCAGTGGGAAGGGGATGGAGAATGAGGGGGAATATCTGGGCTCCTTTCACCTTTGTTTTCTGTGTCTTTTGACTATAAGCAGCCTTCATGTAATTGGCTGAATTTCATTAATTTTAACTTTTTTCTTAGGAGGTCAAACTTTTTTTTTCTATTCCCGATGAAAAGCCTTTCAAGGATCTCATAACTAGATGCTGACTAATCAGGTCATAGACATTTGTGTGTATGCCTAGAAGATAAATCATGATGTTGACGTGACTACATAAACATTGATATTTGGCAGGATTGGGGTAGTTTTGAGCTGTTTGTTACTCTACCTGCTGAACTTCAAAAGATTATGCTGAGTTAATTTTGGCTTTTTGCAGTGCTGCTGAGGATACAACCGTGGTCCCCACTGAGGTATTATACTGCTGTAAATATTAGACTTCATATTCTGTCTGTACTTGTCAGCAACAGATACCTTTAAAGAATTTCTGTGGAAGATGCTGTTTGTGTTGTTTTGACATAATGTCAATTTTATGTGGATATTTATATATTTTACAATGCATCAACACACCCAAAATCAACAACCCACATAACCTCAGGAAAGTAGGAGGAAAGCTTTTGACATTCCTTTATAACTCTGAGATAAACTGAGGTATTAGGAGTGTATGATAGTTATAGGTGAAACTTTGATGGTTCCCTGCACCAAGTTAACATAACTTAGAATGATTTCCGTGTACTATCAGTAACACTTGAAATTTAGAGATTTGAGACAAAGTGTCAGACACAATGTAATTTTTCAATTTCAACATTAGGAAAAAAGAATACAGTAATAAGAAAATAAAGTAAAACTTGCCATTGCATTTAGGATTTATAGCAAGCAGGTGACAATATAACAATTTAAGGACAACTGTATGGATTATGGGATAACTAGGAGCATATGGTCTTGGCTGAAACCTACTGGACACACTTCTGTATCAGGAATGATTAGTATAGCTTTTCTGTTTTAACTATGGCTGTTTTAAAATAAATAAAAATAATAGTATAAAATACCCTTTAACAGGACATGCTATCTGCTTTCAGGCACAATGTCGCTTTCTTAAGTTTTGTCCATTTGATTTATGAGAAGTTTGCAGAAAGACATTAGTATGCTGGTCCCAACACAAGAATTTAGTACCAAATATCTGCTCAGACACTTTTGAGTAAATCTGTAGTCATTTGGGAGCTAGAGACAGGATAAAGGTTTGCAAAGAAACTGAGGACCAAATAGTAATACAAGAAGCTGCTGGCAGTAGCTTTATTTCCCCGATAAGGTACATCTGTCTTCCTTGTCTATCTTTCTACCCTTCCTTGGCCTCTCTACATCTTAGGAATAAAATGAAGGCTAATGGTCCTCTGATAGAAGAAGCTAAAGGCTTATCAGAAGTAGCTGCATGCATTTAAGATAGTCTTCTTGCTGTACAGTAACTCTAAGAAAACTTGAGCTGTTGCAGCTTTTTCCAGAGGTGCAGATTTGTTGGTGGTGGCTCTGACCATTCTGGTTGTGCATGCTTTTACTTCAGGAAGAATGAATTAGCTGAGAATGTGTTATAATTTACTTTTGCTGTAGCAGTATCCTATTCTTCTCAAAATTTTCTAACGAAATTTCAGCAAGAAAAGGGTATTTATTAGCAATAGGGTTAATGGGTATTTGGATGCAGCAGAGTGAGTTGTTTTCTTACTCTTTAACCATTTTTCCATTTAAAAAAAGCCATTTTAAAAAGCTGGTAACATTTATTTATTAATTTATCAATATAGAATATGATGAGGAAGCTCAAAGAAAAATGGCTTCCTGGTTGTTATGTCCTGTCATGCAGTAGAGATAGGTGTTGTGGATTAGCAAGACAAATACTTGACTTTTTAATTTGTCCCCCCATTTTTTTTAAATTGACGTTACTAAGTGTATATAGCTAAGAACATGAAATGCTCTCTCACTATTTCCTGGTATGCTGAACTCATCTATTTTAATTAGCAGTTGCTGATCCAGCTGGGATGAGACTTGAGCTCAAGCAAATCTAAATCAAGCAGTGCCTGTGATGATGATGGCCCCTGGCCTGTTTAAACTACTTCTCTCTCTGCTGCTGTGTGTAGACGTACTGTGACAATATCAAATTGAGGAAATTGTTTGCAATGGATTGCTGAGGAGCCAGGAATTGTTTTGTATCTAGAGCTCTGTATCATTTAAAATCAGATTGCTTGGTACGTGGTGAAAGAAATAGTTGAGTGGGTCTATTTTCCAAAATACCTATTATTATGAAGTAAAATTTAAAATCAAGGTGGTGTGAGGGAGTAATACCTTCCAGAAGCCTGAAGGCATAAGACAAAATAAAAAACCCGAGCTTTTCTACTCAGTTCATTATAACAATGTGGGAGATCAGTATCAGGGAAGTTTAAATGCGGAGGATAATAGAAGCATTGCACGAAGGTTCGGGGAAGAAAATAATTTCCACTGCCCTCTGCTGACTGCAGGCTGTGCAGTGATGCGGCTCTGCTCAGCCGTGTGCGGCTGTGGGAGCTTTGCTCAGAGCCCTGCACTGAGCAGTAGGTGCGAGCCGCGTTATGAATGGAACTGTGAGTGAGTCATACTTGGAGGATAACGTTTTTGCTGCAGGTGCTGCTGTAATATCTGAAAGCTTTTCTTTATGCTCACCTGCAATGAGCCACGATATATTGGCAGATGTGAAAAGCTTTTTCCCAGTCCATTTTGACTGTCAGGTTACACATGCTACTTAATTTTGGTGTGCTGTCTTTGCCCCTCCGCTTCTTGAACCTATGTGAATTCTGGGCTCCTAGAGAGGTATGAAATACTGCTCTGGACTATTTTGTGTTGTACAATGTCAGTTTTATCCCAGTCATTGAAGAAAAGATGAAAACAAAATAAGAACAAACAAAAACCTCAAAGAAAGAAAAAAAATACATAGAGGTAAGGTTTGCCCTGTCTTTCCCAGAAGAGCATGAAAAGACTTTAGAGGGCAAATCAGGCTTTAGTATTACAGGACCTTTAAGCATTCTCTTAACCCCTGATGGTTTTGAGGTCAAAACAGCCTTTGGGGGCTACCTTAGAATGAAGAGGCTTCGTCTTTCCTTTATGGTCAATGTTATCATTAAACAGTGCGAGATTAAGAGTAAGAGTTATCATTAAGACAGTGCGAGAGCAACACAGCTCCAGCTTGCTTACTGTGCTGTGGATTACTAGGGAGCCTCGATTTACCCATCCAAAGGTTAAATCATTTCCCTGCAATTGTTTGTAGACTGGATCTAGTAGCAGGTTAGGACTGTGCTAGTGAAGCAGAAGGCTGGGGCTGGTTCAAGTACTAGAAAACAGAGCAAGAAAATAGTGATTTTGAGTATTATAAGAATTGTGTCCCTATATAGTATTTCTAAGAATTGATTTTAACCTTTCTAATGTTATTCTGGTATCTTTTTCCTTCAACTTCTTTAACGTCTCTGTGCTTCAGTATTCCAGTATTCTCCCTCAGCTGCTGTAGTGTCTAGGTGGTCTGACTTAAACTGGAAATGTCAATGTACTATTTTCCTGTACTAGTTTCTCTGAAACAATTTTGTTGGATGTTATGTGCAGGTATTGATGTGGTCAAGCATCAGACACCTTCTACATTTTCTAAACAAAAAGGAAGGCAGCACTTCAAGGCTAGGCTACTATTACAGGGCAAGTAATTACTCTGGGCCAGTAGATGCATTTCAGTGAGTACCATTTGGTTGAATCAGGTCCTGGAAGGAGAATAAGAAGAGCAAGGTACTTTCCAGGTATGCTTTTATCTCCTTCTGGGCTCTGTGCAATGTGGCTGAATGCTCCTTTGTAGGCTTAGGGTAGCTCAAGTGAAACTACATGGATGAATAATGTGTGGGCATGGTCAGGTCTGAAGATCTTGAGAATGTGTTAGATATGCTTATATACCATGAGGAAAGCAAAACGTGAGGCAGAGTCTCAATTTTGTAAATAAGCATTTTTGTCCAACTGTTGTAATTTGAGGTTGTTCTTCCATTCAGAGTTCTTCCAGGCCGCAGTTTCCTCTTTCACATTTTGTATCACAAGTGGTCCTCATGATTTCCTGGATGCTGCTGCAGTGCAACCTGTCCTGTTGGCAGCCAGAGCTGCCTCTGAATCATGTGTCTTCCTCTCCTGTAGATTTGAAGTACTCTTGGCACTTTAACATGAACACGTGGGACTTGCTGCAAGAAAGCATGTGCCCCTGATCTGCTGATTTCAGATGCCTGTGCATCTGAGAAAGGCTTTGGAAGGTTATGTGCCTGCACAGTGTGAATGCACCCGAGGGTCAGGACATGGATGGATAATGTAGGTACTTAGTTTATCACACCTGCGGTGTCCAGTATGTTCAGTTCACTGGCTGAAGGCGTAGTTCTGTGTGAAATGGTTGTCTAGCCTCTGCATTGTTAAATCAGGTCAGTGATCACAGTTAAATGTAGCTTGGAGGAAGGCAGCATATGACAGAGTGTCTTTTTCTTTAGCAAGAAACTTGATAGCAAGAGCTGTGCCAACATTAAAACCTGTACAGTTCTGAATGCTTCCATAGATGGAGCACTTGCAAAATTCCAATTATCACTAGTTAGAAAAGATGACCTTGTGCAGGAAGCGAAACCCTAAGAATGCACTTGTAAAATAATGTTTGGTTGACCTATCCCAGGAGGTGAAAAAGCCTCACTATTGTTGTCTTGTGTGCAAAAAACACCTTTCAATCGGTTCCAGCATGTTGTATAATGAGATAAACCAACTGTTGCTTTCTCTAGAAAGAAAATCCCTTTAGATTTAGACCTTTAGAGGAAGGTGCATGGTTTTTTAGCAAATTTAACTTTGACTACTGCTGGTCCATTGCACTCATCTGATGCACACTTTTTTCAGAAATCTTATGATTGCAGAATGAACCCCAAACCCTAAGCCATGACTGCCTGTATATTACTGGATGCTCCTTTGTTTTACTCTGATACCTTTAATTCGTGGGATTTGGACTCTGCAGTACCTTTCATTATTAACAGGTATGGACCTGAATTTAAGGCTGTTGTTTCATTTGGCAAATATTTACAATGGTAGTAAGGGGGAAATTTTATTCTGCAAGTAGTCTTGGTGATTGCCATTGGCTTCTTTGATAAAAAGATACCCCTGATATATCTGTCTATTGACTGAGTTAATTAGCTATAAACTGACTTAGAAATAGTAAGTTGATAGTTATTTATTAAATGAGCACAGTTAATTTAGAAATTATTCATCTTGCAAACAAACTGCCAGCTCTGTAAACAGCTATGGGTACAATTATGATTCCATCTTTCATTTGATCACTGGAAGTAGAACTAATTTAAACCTTCTTCACCACACGTTTGCAAGATGTAATTGATTAGTACTGGGTGACAGTCCTGTCAGGCAGGTATAGAAATAGCATGCAGATGATTCAATCTATCCCAATCCTGTAGGACAAGGAGGAGTAACATACATCATCTTTTATTTGACCTGAAGTCAGATCATGGGAGACTGTCTGCTTGTGAAGAGAGTAGAAAGTCGTCATTTTCACATTGTCATTTTTCTGAAGAGGACTGCAAATTAACAGCTCAAAGGAGAATTCCTTTCCTAGTAGATTGCTGTAGAATTTACAAAGCCGTATTTTAATCAAATTTGAGCTATTGGTTTGGTTTTGGGCTAAGTATATGCTCATCAGTGAGTATTAACATATTTTCCTTCTACTTCTGATATCTGTAGCAGAGCTGTGAAGAGGAGAAGGTTTTCAGCCAGGTATGAGAAGCAGGGCATAATGATGACATGGATGGTTATGATTAGATTTATTGCTAATTCAGTATTTAAATACTGCAATGCAATATCTAAGTAACAACACTGTCATTTATTTCAATTGATTATCCTATAATTAGGTTGTGGTGCTTCCTGTTGAAGCATGAGCTTCAGTGAGACCTCCTTGATGACTAAATTTCTCAGAAGTCTAGGTGTGATTAGGATCACTTGGTCTCAGATTTGATCAACAGTCCATGTCTAAAGAGTCAAATATAAGAAGGCTTGGCTAGAAATGTGTAAATTCAGTCTTTAGCCTTGCAGAATGCACAATTACA